>JALPQI010031075.1:0-73374 GCA_025490895.1 Thaumatotibia leucotreta
AACGTTGGCACAACAAATAAGTGGCTCCACTCCACCTGATCGTAAGTGAAAAGTAGAGCCCAAATCGCGGCGGCAACGAACAGGAGACAATTAGTAACCTGTTAGTTGCCACCGCCTTGCTGGCCCGCTAGATGCTGGTAAATACACCGGCTGACCCCGAAACACGGCAAACACGAAGGTAAGTCATTTCACGGGCGTTTACACCGAATGTACGGTGGTAGCCAACCAGGCGGGTACTAGTAAAAATACCCTACCACCGGCTGAGAAGCTGGATACTCAGTATTTCCCTTAGTCGACTCCTACGACACCCACGGGAAGAGAGGGGCGGTGATTTTTGTATTCTTACTCCGTCACCGCACGGATAAACTTGCGGACTTGCGATTTGTATGAAAAACTTAGATAGCGGGCCTCCTGCCTTTTGAATTTCGCGTTTATACTTTCAAGTACAAAGTTTACTGACCTGATTTTACTCTCAAATTAAAGAATATTAAGTGCGCTATAAGGTCATTATTTCATGTTTTTCGTAGCATAATTAGATGAGGCGATATTAAGCCGAAAACGTTAGCAAAACTCAAAAAAACGCTAGTTTACTAAAAAGACTACTCTTTGAAGTCGCAAATCTCTGAAACTATAAGACCTACGGTAATACATATTAGCTCAACTTATTGGAAATTTATTAATCTTTAAACGTTTCCTAACATATAATGTCAAATAACGTAAGGTTTTTTTAATAAAAATCAGAAACTGAAAAATTATCGTAAATTACGCAGTTTTTCACGTACTACGTAACTAGCACAACTTTTTTTTGCTTGCAAAATGTTGTTATTTATATAGTGCCCTATGGTGTCTAAACAACATACCAAAAATGCAGCTATACTGCATGCTTTGCGAGTTTAATGTAAAGTTTGACCGTACTATGTATCAGAGGCTGGACAAAGGCATTTCCTATTAACTATGCGTACGGATGTATTAGGAGGAAAATGCCCATAATCATCACGCTGGGCAAGCGGGTTGGTGATCGCAGTAGTATGTCCACTATGATAATGCTGCTGCCCATCATCAATCATTAATAAATGAATGTTCAGTGAAACTTCAATCTCTTAGTCAACTGTTAGGACACCCACTGGAAGAATTAGGGTAGTGACAAATGCCGTGACCACATGACTGGTTAAATTCAAATTAAAATGCAATGGTCTATTCATGGTAAACACATAATAATCTACATATACTTTCTAAAATAAGATACAAAAAAGTGTCTGGTTGACCATAAAAATGGTCCCGCCTCCGCATAAACGCTGACCCAGGGGTCAGCGTTGATCTTCAGGCGTGACCAGCTAATTATTCTGGTACGTATCTATTGTACTGAAAGTTAGAAACATACTCGCAATTTTGGGCGTTTCTGTGAAAATACGGCGGAAAAAACTTGTTTACTTTATATCTGTAATGCCAAGTTAACACGTGCAAGTTTTCAGATGTTGGTTATTATTATAGATACGAGTGAGTAGAGAGTACCTGCATCTTCTTCTTGCATATAAGTTTGTCTCAAAATTTGTTGCAAAAAGATGCAGGGGTAATCAGATTAGCATGGTTTTATTTACTTAAAAAGCAAAGGTGTTCACTAATACCTGCTAAACCATACAGTCTATACTAATATTGTAAATACAAAAGTGAAAACTTTACAGCTGAATGAACTGCTAGTCACTGTTACCAAGTTTGATTACCATTTTTTGCGAATTACTGAAGTTACAGGTTGAAATAAAATACCTAGTTAAAGAGTACACTCTTGTTTAGCAAAATTTTATGAATTTGACCGATCGTTTAGATATTCTGATGAACTAAAGAACGAAACATTCCTTAGAAACTAGCATAAACTTATTATAAAAACTTTTCCGCTATCTGCTACCTTTCATTATGTCTGTCAAAAATAAAAAGAAAATTCAAAATTAGAACAGTCACTTTCATTCACGGTCCGTCATTTTTGTACAAAAAATTTGTTGTGAAATATAATAATGTAATAAAATTATTGTGAAATGTGCTTTCATCGCAGAAATATCCATGTCTAATTAACCAAGCGGACAACAGACAGTGAGCGCATCTCTTAGGAGCATCTCCATGTAAGCATAAACTAATACACACCAACTATTTTACTCACTGCTGTACCAACTGATCTCAGAAAATATACATATCTTAAACTGAATATACATACTTTGAACTGTTACCGACGCTTTCTAACCTATTATTTTAAGAAAGAAAAATCGAATACCAACAAACAAACAATCACATACATACACACACAAGTAGATAATAGGCCCGTTTCCCAAAAGCTTGTATTTTTAAATACAAGTGAAAGTCTCTTTTAAGCACCAGGCCAGGTGTATGTTTTCGTAAACGAATCAGTTGATCAAGAACAAGCCGAAAAAATCACTTAGGTACACAGTATGTCGTGTCGTTTGTTAACATGTTTCGTTCTTGTGTTATGTTATAACATATACACGAGATAACTAATCCACAAAATATTTATTTTAATCAAGTTTACCTGCATGGTCCATTTGTTATAATTGTTATAAGCTTATAAGGACCATGCAGTTCGGTAGTTCGGGGCGTACAGTGACAATATCCGACGGATTTGAAGAACTGTTCCGGATATTTCGGACATTTAATCAGATAAGCGCCGTTTCTTTATTCGCTTGGGCTATGGACCAAATTAAACTCAAATTCAGGCAAAATATGGAATAAATGCTTTTTATAATACATTGCAATACATTTGTGTAAGACTTATTCGTAAATAATGATTGGTAGCTACAATAATCTGAGCATCATACTGATATTGGAGAAGCTTGGCATCTATACTCTTACAAGTTACCTTGATGTTGTAACCTGTACTTTTATTATAATTCTCTTGTTTCAGATGCAGTTCGCGTGTCAAACCTCAATCCTAAAGCTGTATGATTTGCCTGTCACTACTCTCGGTGGTTGGGGCTACTGCGTTCATCCTGTGTGTTCCATTCTGCGCGAGTAAACTACTCCTGCGCGACAAGTGTTCATGCTCGCCCGTCCCGCTCTGCCCTGACTGCGGCATGCCCTACTGAAACCTAGACGCGCTCGCTACATCCGTTCTGATGCTTTGCGTCACATACGCGACCGCTGTAGCGGCCGCAGTTATTGTTGCCTGTGGTCCAGTACTTTGTGATAGACTTATGAAATGCTTGTTTTCGTGTAAATCAAAATAATCTTGTGTCCTAAGTAAACTTATAAAAATGGCCCAGAAACATTGTTTTATTTTTCGAAATCATCATCAATGTCATCGTGGAAAATCATCTTAACAATTCTTCCTTTTTGGCTAGATCCCTCCAGGCAATATTACGAGTACTAGGATTTGAAAGGCATAGTTATAATACAGAATTTTTGCCAGAGGATTTCGATTTTTCCAAACTTGGAACATTATTTATGTCAATAATCCTAGTGTTCTTTGGAAAAATATTAAAAATAATAGTAGATTGTTCAACGAGGGACTAAAACAGGCCATTATGACACGAGATATTTATCCACCCGAGCGTAGCGAGGGTGGATGTAGTTAGAGTGTCATTATGGCTGTTTAGTCCCGAATTAAACACTCTACTTTCCACTTAGAATGCGAGGAAAAAATCTCAGTATTTATTAACAGAAAGAACAAGTAACAAAACAATTATATGTTCTGCGATGTCAAAACTTCCGATTTCTTCGGAACATGGCCACTTGACGATAAGTTCGCAAACTTTATCAAGTTATATGGTTTAGTTGCAGTGTGGTTTTAAGCGTGGAATATATGCTACAAGGTGATGACGGTTGCTATTTCTTAGATTTTTCACCAAAATATGTCAAAAACACGCCTGCCATAAATGATGTTGGTACCTAATTTGCTTTCCAGATTTCCAATCCATAAAAGTTTGATACGCTTTTGAATATTACACTACATTTCAGCGGCAAAAGATTTTGCACCACCTCTTTTGCATTCTGGAGTAAGGCGTTAATACTTCTTCATCGCATGACGTGACATCGTAAATAGGCTACTTGACCCATTTTTAAAGTTTGTCTTATATTATTAATCATTGTCTGATTAACAGTTTTTTTTTCACGACCTAGAAAACCGCAAAATTATAACTTAAAATTTAAACTTTCGTTACCGCGCGAAAACGATACTAGCCATGTTAATGCTTAGATCATCTGTGGTGTGACGTCACTCAAACCGAAAACAAACATTTAAGTATTAACAGATGTTCGAATATGGTCCGCACCGCACCGCAAACTTGGTCCGCTCCGTACCAAATTCGATGGTGTGTTCAGCGGTCCGCTGACATTATTATTATTATTGACGGTTCGATGCGGTGCGGTCGGTTCGATGGTTTTCCCACAGGATTTGTTGCGGTCCGTACCAAGTTCGCTTGTGTGGACGGCGCCACCGCACCGTTCCGCGCTTTATTTGTAGGTAATTAATTAAAAGTAAACAAAAAATTCGAAAATTTTCCAAGCCATTCAGCAAATGCATCAGATTTCATGCGAAAATATGTACGAAAATCTTCGTCATCGAGGTGTCTAATAAGTCGCATATAACTATATGACTCTGTGCCTTTTAAATACAATTTTGGCCATTCTTTTATTTTTTTTTCTGTCTATTAATTGGTGTTGTAGCGACGATGGTTGCCACAACTAACGCGATTTTAGCTTTTTTGGATAAAATCGGAGGCATATCGACGTGATCACTGTCTAGTAGCACGAAAAGCACTGGACCGTTTTTGAACGGTGCGATGGTGTGGCGAGTCGACCGCACTTAGGAAGCGGACCAAGTTCGCGGTGCGGAGTGGACCATATTCGAACGTCTATTAATACTTTTAGATTCGACATGAAGTTAGTTTAAGATCCTATGACGTCACATCATGGCCGACACCGTTTTCAGAGTACGAAATAAAAAAAAATAAAACAAATTTTTCAATAAAAAATATGTACCCATCAAACACTTTTAATACACCGTAATCGAAAAATATTGATCTTTTCAATAAATACTACTGAAAATAATAATTTTTTGCACTAAATTTGATATGAGTCAAGTAGCCTATTATACGATTTGAACAATATTACTTATGGACAAAAACACAAAAAATAAGCAATCAAATTCGTTCCGCGTTTTAGTTTTTATCTGTATTCCTTTTTAGAAATATGACGCTTTAATTTAAATACTTGCATATTTAGCCAACGAATTGGAGCTAACTACAAACTATTTTGAAGCTAATTTGTTAAAACATAACATAAGTAATAAATTGGATTCTTTCTTAATCATATCCTCCTGAGTCCCTGAGTCCGTTATAAAGGCCAAAATCATGCCATGTGTAAAAACCGAGCGCCAAAAACATTAAGTTATCAATAAAGTCCCAGAGTCCGTTATAACGGCCAAAATCATAACATGTGCAAAGACCGAGCGCTAAAAACTAAAGTTGTCCATAAACGCCGATTGACCGTTATAAAGGCCTTAATGTTTCGCGCTTAAAATCAGGCGATATTGGCGTGATTTTGAGATTCAATGGTTGTCATCCAATCAGAAATATACCTATCTCTATTTAGCAAAGGCTATTGTCCAGTAAACAAGAATATTCCATTAAGTCCGACGTCAAAAGTCCGGCATGATGTCACGTCACGCAGATGGAGACGAGTTCAATCTTATTTTTTCGCTTAAACATGTTTGTTTTTGTCTGCCTTTTTTATGTATTCAATGAGTATTTAACAAGTTTATTGTAATGTCATTACTAGTTTTATTGTAAATATGATGTTTGAAGTACAATTACGTGTTAAATTAATTTGACCTTTGTAAAGCCCTCTCGGACTTTGTTCATAGCATCATTAAGACCTCACACTTGTTTAAAATGAGTTTTTCTTGAAACACGTACATTAAAATTTCTTAATTAGTTATATAATGTCACAGAAGGTTTATTACAATTGTTGTTAAAATACTTAAGTAAGTTACTTTATGAGGATTCTATTGTGATGTGAGAAGTAGATTGATTTAACTACGACAGTTTTGTATTGAATTTGATTTTAAAAGAAAGATTTTAATGTTTTAAAAACAAAATGGTTCTACATTTTTTATTATTTTTAAAAATTATTGCATTTTGACAATTCCTTATAATTATTTTATTTTATTTTTCAAAGATACGCCAGATTTCATACAAAATGACTCGTATTCGCCACATTTATTATAAAATCTTAGTCACATAAAAGCCGAGAGACCTTTATAACGCCCAAATAATTTGTAAAATAAATCATGCTTAAAGTGTACCTCTGAGAGTATATAACTAACTTTGTTCCAACAAAAATTTGACAAACTCATTTTAAACCTTAAAATAAGCGGCAGAAAGTTCAGGACTCAACACTGATGGTGTTATAAAGGACTCTCGGCTTTTATGCGAGCGTACTCGTTTTTTACCCAGGACTTTACGCTGATAGTGTTATAAAGGACTCTCGGTTTTTATGCGAGTGTACTCATTTTTTATCCAGGACTCAGGAGGATATATTAAACAAGTATTAAATATACATGTACCTATATCAAGAAAAAAATCGATTTTCCTTAATATTTTTACACGATTGACATTTTGAGGTTTTTTCCAATGGCAATAGGCAATAATCGTTCGTTCTAAAATCATAAACACCAGAAATGGCTGTTTAGGGGTTTCCAAAGTCAATTAAAAAAAAGTTTAGAGGTTGTATCCACGGCATGCACAAAAGTGGTCCATACACAAGCACTGAAAATGGCGACTATCCTTTATTCTTGAACACCGTGAGTGTGGCTGTTTACGGGTTTCCAACGTCAATGAAAAAAATTTTACTTTAGTCCCTAGAGATTAATAAAGAGTTTTAGTCCCGATATGCAGGGATTAAAATAACGTTTTAAGAGCATGAGAAGTGAAAAAACATTATTAACCTGCCTTCCCGAGTTGAATAGTTTTACCTTTGCAATTGAATTAAGGTCAGTCGTTGAAAGCGCTTCGAATTTCCTTTACCTACAGGATATCTATAATTTTACGGTATCGCGCTAAACATGGTCGACTTGACTCTTCTTATCGCCTATTACACCTTCCTAAGGCTGCGTTTCCACCAGAGATGTGCGAGGATGTGTTTCCATACAAGTGACACCTCGCTCGAGTCATTATTAGGTGTCATTTGTATGGAAATACATCCTCGCACATCTCTGGTAGAAACGCAGGTGTAATAGGCGCATTATGGGTATTATCACTAGACCCCGTTACGAGTATTCTTATCTTGTCGCAATGACATTAGAGATTGAATGTTTTTTTGTCGACCATCTCGATATCGATATTATCGATGCCAATCTGCCAATGTTATGTTATGTGATTGATTAAATAAGCACTCTTACAAATAACTGCACGAGATTGCGAATTTCTATTAAACCAGTGAAATATAATTAAATCTTTTATTTATTTTATATTAGTTTATGGTATCGTGTCATTGATTTAGAATATATAAGTGGATCCCCAAACAGCTCAAAAAAATGGCCATAAAAAATTGGCTGCAGAAGTAAATATTGCGGTCCTTTTGCTCCGCTATTCAGTTCTGACAGTTGACATTTGGTCACCTTACGGTATAGCATCATTATTCCTTAAACATAAAAAGTTTCTACTATTTTGCGGTGTTGTTCGCAAATTTGACGCTTATTGCTCACTTCACAAAGTTTTTTATTCTTTGAGTTTTTTTATTATAGTTTATTGTAAGTGAGCGTTATTAGCTTCAACTGAAACATGATAGAAATGACTTTTAGTGCCACTTTTCTTGGTTTTTTTGTTTGGCTCTGTGCGTCCATTTATTATTTAATGTCATTGTATCGTGTTTCCAAAAACATACTTTGAATAGTAATACGCTATTTTGACATTTAACACAGCTCTAAACAGCTTGAAACAAAGAAATGATTGCATATATTGCATAATGCAACATCGATATCGAAAAACTAAAAAATCAATAACAAAATAAATCAATACCTACGAAAAAAATATGTCAGTAGTGTCAGTACGACTGCCATTGAACTGGAGTGACAACTTGTGTTCATATTTTGGAACTTGACTGTACCTGGAGATTAAGCTGGAGTTACCAAATTATAACATTACATGAGTTGATTGGAAAGTGTCTAATATAAGAGTGTTTTTACAACATCTTTGTATGGATGTTTGTTACTACCGGCTACTCTTTCTTTGTTAAAACTGGTGAATGAACTTTAATCTAATGACACTTTACAATAATTTAATAAGAGAAGTTTATTTAGCACAAACATGATTAATTTCTCTAAGAAACTAGTATCTTCACACTTACTGTTATGGAGTTGTTAAAAAATAGTTTGATGATTGAACAAGTGTAAAAACGCCGTTCAAGTTTAAATTCCTAAAGATATCGTACTTAATTTGTTGTTACGAACTTGACTGCTATCAAGGTTTTTAAATATAATGTTACACTCATTGGGTGTCCCTAAATGTGAAAATGCCCATATTTTGCCCACCGCAAATCACACTGACATAGCCATCAACGAGTTATAGCCAAATAAAAGCAATTCGTAGTATCGCGGTGTACACCTGTAACCTGTTTGCATCCTGCCAACGAAGCTGAAAGTCCCGGTTTCATATCCTGGTAATCCATTTAGGTATTAGTAACCTCGCCTAGTACTCGTAATACAAGCTTTGCTTAGTTTGGGGATTTTGTTGGGAATTGTTATCTCTGTAAATTGTCCCCAAAAAAAAAATTTAAGGGGTTTTGGCACATAAAAGAATTCAAAAATCATCTGGAATTATTACAAAATTTATTTCTGTTCACATTTCTCTGTCGCGAGAAAAATGTATGCAATATTACAATGTCAGAAATAAAATCGAAGTGTTATTATTATTACAGCTAATGGACGTATATGTATAAATCTTGTTTCTGTTGTTGCAGATGTGGAACTGAAGCAGAAAATACGATATAATTTAGTAGCCCGCGCGCAATGCTTACGACTACAGATTACATTACTATAGCAGTGCTGTCTATTGCTGTAATGTTTTTATTTTGTATGCCATTTGTTCAATGCTTTTATACTTATATATATTAAGTTCAAAGTATACAGGGTGTCATCGGAGATGTGGAGCATGAGAGGGTACAATCAAGTGCAAAAATAAGTATCGAAAGAATCCGCTCATAAATATGTTACGACTTTCTAATTACATAGAATTAGAGTGCACTGGGACATATTTTTGAACATATTCGTGTACACCTTATTTTGTCTTTGACTGTTGACTAGGGACGGTCACACTGAGCAACTTTCACTATGGAGACATCCAACGAAATTCACTCCTGCTCCACGACCACGATGCCACCCTGTATATTGTGGACTAAACAGTAGTATTTATGAGCATTACTTACCATGAGAAGTGGCCGTTATTAACGCAGACTTACTTTCTGTCCTTCTCGCTCATAGTCGCGTTTAGTTTATTATTTCATTGTTTTTTTTTTGTAAATATATAGTAAAAAACACTGTTGTATTAGACACATTACAATCAACTCATGTATGTTATAATTTGGTAACAAAAGGGCTTAATCTCCAGGTACAGTCAAATTCCAAAATATCAACACAAGTTATCAACCCAGTTCAATGGAATAATTTATAATCTGCTATCAGAAAAAGGCGGAAAATTCATAAATGTAGGAAAATAGGCTGTCCTAAAATTTGTTTTTGCCTTTTTCTACTCACATTCTAGTTTAATATGATCTCAATAGTGCTATTGAAGACATGAATCCCTAATCAGACTTAATTGTCTTGTACCAAATATGATTCAATGTAAGACACGTGTTTTATTTTATTCCAGGTGGAATTAAACAACTTATAGGTGCCCGCTGCGTTCGTAACTCTACCGTTTGGTGTTCACTGTTCGCGTGTGGAGTGCTCATATGTGTGGTCTTCTCTTCAGGGATGCAGAAGTGCTGCTGCCCCGCAACACCGACCTGTAATCTATGTGGGCTAGCTTACTAACCAAGTAGCCATTATCGCGAAACATACAGCATATGTAATATGAATTTGGAATTTATCATATTGTGTCCTCGACATTTCAATTGCTAATATTTATAATAAACAATAAAACATGGAAATAAAACTTAATTCTGCGTCCCTAAGCCTTCTCCTCCTAGAGAACAGCAATGCAGTTATTTTTGAGGTGCTTGTATATTTACATCGCTAGTAATGACGGTTTCAAAAAAAGCCTGCACGATGGCAACACACTGTCATATCAATTTTGTCTGAATACAAAAAAAAATGTATCAATAAGGGTATTAGCAAAATAAAGCGCTTTGCACAAAGATTACGGATATATACATTACATTACTTTATATGTATAGTAAGCTTGCTAGTTAAAAGATTGTTTTCTGTTTGGTTGGTTGTGGTTTTTAAATAATAAACGTAAATCAGGAAACATGTTTAATTATACACTAAAACATACACCATAATATCACTTGACTGAATCCTTGTCTAATCTAACGTATAAATTGAGCAATACGCTAAGTCACCCAAAGAAAGCATGCACAAACTTTCGTAACACTGCAGCTAATTATGTAACAAACTTCTATTTAGAACGCCAATTCGACAAAATACAAATATCAATGACAGCTCAATAAACAAACGTATTTATATTTTTCTAACATACCTAATTCGAAATAAATAAATCGAAGAAGTTAGTCTGAGTACTTACTTTGAATGTTGTACATCTTTCTGACGGTGACTACACAACAGATGTTGTGAACATTGGCTTCACCACTAACACTAATGCATTCGAAGTGAAATAAATAAATAGCAACATTTATATGACACTTAAATTAGTTATTGACTAAAATTGAATATATACTACGTCCGTTCTTTACTTCTGAAATGTTTTTCCGGGGTTACTATTGTAACTGCTTCTTTTTTTATTCTCGCGTTTGATTTACCTAAAATGGCTTCATCTAATTTTTGTATTGTAGCTGACTGAGTGGCATATTCGCCTACTAGTCTAGCTACAGACGTTGGCCTAACAATTTGGACTTTTTCATTATTCACCATTGCCATTTCCGCGTTTACCTTCTCTGCGCTAGTTTTTTCTGCACTAGATCTGTAGAATCTTTTTACTGGTGGTGAATGTTCAGCTTCTTTTAAAATGGTAGAATCTATTCTAGCTAATGTTTCAACTTCGTCAGTTAATTTTTCCTGTCTAACGTTAGTGTGGTTCAACTCTTCTACCGTTTTAATTTCTTGTTTGACTATTTCAACCGATGATGTGGTTTCTGTGGGCTTAATTGTAGTAGTAGTTATAGTAGTAGTAGTAGGCGATGTAAAAGGTTTAGCTGTAGTGGAATTATTTCTTCTTAAAGACATTTTCCTTTTATATTTTCTTCCGGTAGATTCCGAAGAAGAAAGTTTAACATTTTCAGCGGAGGTCACGTTTTTGTTAACATCTATATTGGCATTGACCGTAACGAGTCTGTATTCTGAGCTGGTTTGTTCGTTTGATTGTCTGTTATTTGATAATTGAGGTTTATTAATTCTAGAAGCGTTGGTTTTATTTGATGGCTTATAATTTCTTGTTCCTCTGTAAACTGGTGATGTTTCATTGTTATTCCGATGATTACTTCTTTCATCGACAAAAGGCTGTGGAGTTATTATTTGTATAGCGTTAGGTACACTTCCACTCTCGACTTGGGTATTTTGATGCTGATTCTGGTTTTCTAAAATAGTAATAGCTTCTTTAACACCCTCTACTTCTTCGGGATTAGTTGGTCGACCTGTAATATATCATAAACAACGCATTAGAATTTTACGAGCAAGTATTTTCATATTTAAGGTATTCCTTTAGTCTGCTGACGTAGCTGTTATCGCTAAAATCCCATTTTAATTAAAATTCCTTTTTGCCCTAAGAGACGCCTTACGCCGCGTGTAGCATTTTTCCTTAGTAGTATGCATCATATACAGTATATTACACCACCTACTGAGAACCTTGAACGGGGTTATTTGGTAGATTATATTATACTGAACAACTTTTACTATGGAGCTAACAGCTAACCAAGAAATCTGCAAAAAAAAAATTCTTCATACAAAACGTCGTTATTGATCGGTCACCATAATGTATGAAAAAGACATGTTTTTTTTATATTTCGTGATTGGCCCCATAGTAAAAGAAATTCAGTATGGTCTACTAAATCACCCCGTTCAAGATATTTAGTCGGTGGTATAACAACCTTTATATTATGTTACTAAGGGAGAATAGTGCATGCCAGCACTTAAAGCGTCGGATATGATACCAGGGCCTTAATGGTATCTCCCTTAACGCTATCCCTAACTACTTTCTGAACAACGGAATTATATCAGTACAATAATATTGTTACCGAAATAAATAATTGTCTATCACGAAACTTAACTAAAACTATGTTTTAAAAATGTACTAACCGTTTTCTTCCTGCATCTCCTTTTTATAGCTAGAGAAGAACGTTAGTGCTTTCATAAGCTGGTAGCTCTTCGAAACAGGAATGTTAGTATCGTAGAGGCGACGAGTGCTTGGGCAGTCTACGTAGAACCACCAATTGCACTTCAGAATTGTCTGGTCAAAGAGGGTTGACTCCGGGCAGAGGAAGGACTTCATAACTAGACCGTCGTCAGTAAGCGCACACACGTGGAACACCTGAAATTTAAAAAAAAAGTTTTTTGTAATCTTGAATCCTGATACAGAAGTATACCTGTCCCAGATGAAATTTGAATTGGGGTAAAATTTCGGATCTAATAATTAATACATTACGCAACTCTTGCGCAGTATTGTTTTGTTCTTATGGTTGATAGTGACAGTGCCTGTTACAACATACAAGCTTATTATGTGTTTTGAGATAAAAAACAGTCATAGCTGATCGATCCACAGTATTATGTCTGATCTTAGATCTAGCTAGGTCAGATCAACTTACTCTTGCTGCCAAAATATGTAAAATATCTTGTTCAATTTTAATGTTGTACTTATTTATAACTTTGCTAGTAACAACAGAATAAAATAATCAGTCAAGTGTTAGTTGTACTCAAGGTGTGTTCACGCTTCTAATAGCAAATTTTATAGTAAGTATTATAATGAATTATAATTCTTAGAACAAAACAGTAGTTAGTTAAAGTAAAACAAACATAATTATACGTACACGTAAATTACTATATACAGTCGACTCTCGTTATTTCAAACCTGCGATAATTCGAACCTCTCTATAATTCGAAGTTATCACGAGTTCCCTAGAAGATGTCTTGCTATTTCGAAAATATTCAATACATTTTTAAACACTTGGTAATTCAAACAAAAAAATAATAGGCTACACAACAAAACCACGCGTTAATTGGAACTCGTGGGCGTCAAACATTCGACAATTCAAAGTTATGAGATTAAAGAGGCAAGTACCCTACATTTTAGAAAAGTCGCACGAGCATTTGTTGTTAATTACATATTTATTTGCCACTCAGTTAAGTTACTTTTCCGTTGGTTATGTGTACCTACAGATTAAAAGTTTACGTTACAGGTGTAGTGAGAAATTACTTGCCTTCGGAAACGTTCGTAAACACATGCTGTTTCAGGCAGTGTCACCGAGTCTGACTGAAGTAGCATGACAGCTATTACTGTCAGTCTCAGTGAGATAGACTGAAACAGCATGACGTTGACGAATGTTTCCGAAGGCAAGTCATTTCTCACTACATCTGTAGTTATGAGTCCTAGAAAGTATAGATGCTTGACGATTGCTGAAAAGAAGGACTTAATCGAAAGTAGGTGGGAAGAAAAGTAAAAAAAAAAAAATGCATTTAATAAATAACAGTTGATTATTACTTAACATCACGTACTTTAATTTTTTCTCCCGAATATTTCCGACCATTTGATATTTCAAACTCTCGATAAATCGTAATATTTGGATAGGTCCTTCGAGTTTCGAATTAACGTGAGGCGACTGTACAGTATAGGTCGCATTTTTGATTAATATATCATTATACTTACCATACACCCAAGGGTTTCATCACCGTATAAACCAGGGAAGTACTTTTGGTCACCGCAATGGAAGGTAGTTTCAGGCAAGTCAACTTTAGACTGGAAATGGTCATCAAAATTCTTCTCATAACCGATAGGATAATACTCTTTAGGCGCGTTCATGACTTTGCCTGAAGTGGGGAATCTGTAAACAAGAAATAGAAACCCCACAATGTCGTAACAGATGTGCTTACCATAGAAAAAATCAACTGCGAAAGACTCTGGTTGTCACGGGATTCGAACCCGCTTCCTCTGGATTGCCGGTCCAACGTGCTTCCAATTACAGTCAAGTGCAAAAATAAGTATCGAAAGAATCCGCTCATAAATATGTTACGACGTCCTTATTACACAGAATTAGAGTGCACTGGGACATATTTTTGAACATTTTTGTATATACACCTTATTTTGTCTTTGATTGTACACCAGACGACCTTCCGTCGATCACAGCGAATTTAGTCGATGGTATTGTGAAGCTAATCAGTAATCACTAGCGACGTCTGTACTTAATGTTTCGAAGGTACTACAACCTTAAGCCACTCAAAGACGCCTGTCTACCACAATCGTCCGCAAACTCGACAACTCTCCGTGGCGTTGAATTTGCTATAGAGAGCGCTGTAATCAATTCATGATTAGAAAACATCAATTTGTTTTTTATGATTAATCAAATTGATGTTGGTGTTACTTTTTACAATGCGGATAATCCCACAATGTCGTAACAGATGTGCTTACCATAGAAAAAATCAACTGCGAAAGACTGGTTGTCACGGGATTCGAACCCGCTTCCTCTGGATTGCCGGTCCAACGTGCTTCTAA
This sequence comes from Thaumatotibia leucotreta, assembly GCA_025490895.1. NCBI lineage: Eukaryota > Metazoa > Arthropoda > Insecta > Lepidoptera > Tortricidae > Thaumatotibia > Thaumatotibia leucotreta. The sequence continues at coordinate 14,880 of JALPQI010031075.1, forward strand.
TTACACAAGACGACCTTCCGTCGATCACAGCGAATTTAGTCAAGAGTAAGAAATAGAAAGTTTATGATTTTAGGTAGGTATGCTAATAGGTATGTTTTGTAAATTTAACCATTAATAATAATTACCTACCTTGTAGGTTTTTGTTTAACTTGTGGTACGACGATTTCCGGTTCGGTCTCTGGTTCAGGCTGGAACACGATTGGCGCTTCAGTCGTCGTTGTCGTAGTCGTTGTGGAAGTCGTTGTTGTCGTAGGCAGCGCCACGTTGGCGTATTTGTTTAACAACTGTTGTTGCCGTAATGCTATCGCCGCTTCTACTGCTTCCATTGATATGTTACCGGCTTTGGCTATCTCGACTATTTTCGCATTAATATCTTCCTTGTTAAACTTTAGGGTTACGTCGTCCCCATAACCGGTTATAGAGTTGTAGTCGTCGACCTTTTTTGTATTGTACACAGGATAACTCGCCAGATCGTGGATTTGTTGAGGAGCAGGGTCTACAAAGTTAGAAATAGGATTGGTTTGGTGGAATGAGTGAGTGTTTTGGTTAAAAGTGAAAGTTGGTGCTTTTGAAAATGGAACAGTATTGATAGAATTCTTAAGTACTGGTGCAGGTATAATAGTCATAGCGGCCTGGGTGGGTGGAGCTGCTATGGGCATGGGAATGAATGGGTTTAGTGTAGTTGGTACGGAGTATAGTTTTGGAGTGTTGACTATAATGGGAGTCGGTGTGATTCTGTAGAGTGGCTGAGTCATATGTGTTGCAGTCATCTGTGACACCATTTTGGATACTTGTTCGTGTGATATTTGTGGGTAGTTCTCACTTGGATACGGCGCTCCGGCTTTGGCTTGCGGGACTTGTAAAGGAGTGTAGACTTTGGTCACTGTAATCGGGAGAACGCTCATATTGTCATCTTTCGGTGGTAGCGGTCTGAAAGGTGGCACGCCCATTGGCAGGGGCTTGGCCATAGTAATCGTCGGGTTGACCCTGGTCAGTTTAGTGGGTGCCTCAATGGTGGGCCCCGGTACGACGATAGGTCGCATGGTGCTGGATGCTCGCCGGTGCAAACTGGTCAGTTTGTCCATTGCTGATTGACTGGGACGACCGGGTGGTACAGGTGGCCGCATCATAATTCTGTTTTGTTTTCCTCGTTTCTGAAATATTTTGATAATGACATAAGTAAAGTTTTACAACAAATTAGCTTGAAATCTCATCTCATCATCACTTCTACAAATATTAGCTAGGTTATATATAATACTCTCAATATAAGCAAGAGAAGATAAACAACAACTTTATACCATCATCATCATCAGCTTATGATAGTCCACTACTGGACGCAGGCCTCTCCTTTTAACTATGCGTATAGACGCATTAGGAGGCAAATACCCATAATCGCCACGCTGGGCAAGCGGATTGGCGATCGCAGTAATGTGTCCACTATGATAACGCTGCTGCCCATCATAAATCTTTTATCAAATAATAGTCAGTGACACTGACTTTTATCAAATAATAGTGTGAAAAATTGGTATTCAATTTTTTATGGTATAAAGTGGGACATAATAACTATAAAAAATAATTAAACGGTTAAACTCGCGTGCATATAGTCACTACGCGCGACATATTTCGGAGAGATAATAGGTCTCCATTATCAAGCACTGAGCGCTTAATTATATTTATAACAGATAACTATTATTATTTATTAGGTACCGAAATAAAAACGATAACTACCTACTCGTATCTGAGCCTTTATTGGCCCCATAGTGAAAATTCATCAATAATACCTCAGAGTACGTCGTCTGAAATTTGATCAATGACCAAAAAAGTCACCGGGAACCTATAGATTTACCTCTTGTCTCCCAGCCTGCCTGCCTGTGTCAGTGACGAGGTTGGGGGGCGCTCCATTCTTCACGCTGACTGAACGTCGTCGACTCGGGTCCAGGTTGGTGAGGGACTGCTCGAAGCCGAGCTCGTCTCCCAGGCTGAACCCTGAAATTGCACGAATATATTGCTTAGGTTAAGTTAAGTAGCAAACCCCAATTTGGAAACAATACAGTTAATAAAATCATGAAATAACCTTATTATAGGTACCTATATGTTCTTACTCGTACAATGTATAATACTATATATGTAACCTACTAGGTACTGAGTTAATCACATTCTTTGCACATAGCCATAAAATCATTAAATTGTGCGATTGCTTTAGAAAGCCCACCAATCCCATCATGCTGCAAACCTTTATTATAACCTGCCCTAGTACTTCCAGATAACAGGTTATTCTCTTATATTTCAAGATATCAATTTTCCCCTTGAACGATTTTACGTTCTTGAAACTACGTTTTTAATGTTAAGAAGGTATCTTAAGACGCTACAAGACACGCAGTGACTCTGATGTGTTTTTTTTGTATATTTTGGCAATCACTAAATAATACCCCTGAAGATAACCAAGAACTACATTATAGTCTTTTATGAAATTTTAATGAAGCTGTTCGATTTAAATATCGGGTGATATTTATATAGGTTAATAGAGATATTCATACATAGATTTTATTTGTTTGCAACGTATTAATAAATTGTACATGGTAAGCCTAATATTATTAATATATTTCATTGCTCATGAAGGTACGTCGCGGATATAGCAACTATTATGTACTTACATTTATACGTAGTATGTTCTTGTAGATGGTACCATCTACAAGAACATACTTCAAAAAAATTAAGACCTGAGGCCCGTTTCTCAAAAGCTTGTAACTTGTAATACAAGTGGAAGTCTCTTTTTAACATTATTAATAATAATAAGGACTTCCGCTTGTATTACAAGTTACAAGCTTTCGAGAAATAGGCCCCTAATGTCAAATGGTTACTTTCCTATTAGTACTCGTAGTACCAAACAAACACATCTTCATACTCGTACCAACACCAGAAATGAGCATGAACTGCAAGCAGATGCAAAATTGCTTCTAAATCGTCACCAGCAATGCTTTATATCGCATGTGAAGTGTCAAAGAAAGGTGCAAAGACATCAAATATGCATTGGTAACGGGTTCTACTTAAAAGCGGTCTATGTATATTGACTGCACATTGTGCATGTGTTTTCTAAAGGCAAGGTCAAGGTACCAAAGCAATGTTGCGTGCGGTAAATTTACAACTGATATTTCTGTTTGTTTATCTAACTTACCTATGCTGGCATGTGCCTTTACTCCACCAAGATTTCTCACTCTGAAGAGTCCAGACTTTTTAAATGCACAGTTAATCTTGAACCCGAAGTCTGATTCTAGGACGCATGTTGGCTGCACAATTTCTGAAAATAAAATATAAATGAATGAGACACTTCGTAGGATAATGATATTTAGTAGATTTAGAATTGAGTTAGTAGGTATCCATTAGAAAACTATTTTGTTGACGAATGGTTGGTTTCAAGCGATTAGGCCCCTTTGATATTATGTATTTTAAATGGGTGTAAGAAAAAATTTGCTTACACCTGCATATTTATATAATAATATGCTCAGAATTACAGATTGAACATTCTCAATCTAGGCCCATTTAATCATGTTTCCTTGATCTGACTAATATTATTTAAAATTAATTAATACTACATATATCTTTAATTACCTAATTTAAAAGCGTTCGTTAGTTCAAATTTAGTCATTTCGTCCCAATAAAGAAAATGGGTAGGTGTTGATATAGCGACTGGTTCAGGACACAACTATAAATGCTTAGTACATTGACCTAGATTTCACCAGCCCACGATAAAAGACCTTAAATAAGTACTGTTTTGTTTGCCGTTTGAGACAAAGGTATGAAAGTAAGTACCTATGCTCTAGGTAGGTATGTATCTATGCAAGTTATAGACTGTCGGAGGGATCAGTACACATTGTTGCATGTGAATTATGTAATCAAATCAACGTGAAGAGGCTACTCTTTTACCTTTTACCTTCAAATGTAAGGTTAAGTATTCCTAATTATGCTGTACCCTAATGTACGATGTACTTAAATGTACTCCGTTTCAATACAACTTAAAAAAAAACGTATTTTGTGTTTATTTATTTTTGGGACAAAACTGCAGCCCAATGTAGTACAACATTTGGCTGAAATTAATATGATTTGAAACGCCTCATTCAAACGACCATGTTAGCAGAAAATATGATACCCCATTTGGTTTCGCTGAAACAAAATAGTTATGGTTTTTTCGTAATACCGCGTAATACTTTATCATCTGACAGAACATTTCACATTAGTACCTACATTTCACAAATTAAAGCCAAAAATAAGGAGGAACATTAAGGAAGTGACATTTTTCTGCAGTAAGGTTGAGTTATTGAATAGTTTTGGATTGGAACAAAAAATGTCCGTAACTCAACTATAGTTATTTATTATACAAGGGGGCAAAGTTGTTGTTTAACTGTCGTGCCAATATTGAGACCTGAGCTAGCGAAAGATTCCAAAATTGAGCCACGAGCGTAGCGAGTGGTTCAAAAACTGGAATCTTGAGCGTTGCGAAGGTCTCAAGGCACGAGAGTTGAACAAACTTTGCCGCCAAGTGTAATACAACTTTTTTCCCCTCACTATCGCGAGGAAATATGATTACAAATCTCATCCAAATGTAAATTTACTTATAGAAACCATTTAAAACTCAATGTCGAAACGTATCGTAGAATAGAGTTACTTCTGGAATTTAAATATAGCCAATGGCTTACAAAGTCACCCATGAGAACGACCAATTTAACATGTGAGCTCCGATTGCGCATGTTTACTACGGTCATACAGATCAACTTATACTAGGCAGTAGGGGGCTATAGGAATTAGAGCAATGTCAAATTACTTTATTCACAAGTGTGTAAAAAGCGTTTTTACCCGCTCGTATTAAACGATAAACGAGCGCTTTACGAGCTAGTGAGGGGAAAAATTATATATTCACTTTATAAAAAAATCTCTTTGTCGTTTAGCTAAATTGGCAAGACGACTAACTAATCGTCTACGTAGGTACGTTTTAAAGTACATATAATATACAATACTGTGTGAAAATTAATTAGCATATCCTCTCTTTGTCCATTCAACCGTACTAACTACTGGAGCTGCTTTCAAGTCGGATGTCTTACATCACATTTCCTAACAAACATATTAAATCCGGATTTATAATAGTTATTTATGTGGCTGGCGCATAATAAGAGGCATTAAACATGAGTGGTTTTATGAAACGAGCTGTAGGCAAGTTTCATAATTTATGTACAGTCACATACATAACATTACCTTCATCCTTATCATAAGTTTAGAATGATATTGAAAAAAAAAATAAAAGAGGTTGACTTTATAACGTTAAAATTAATGTACTGACACCGATACTTTAATGTTAATATTATGAACCACTGTACTTTAATGTTAACATTATGATACAGCCACAGGCACCGGTTTCTTAATATAGGTCATTACATTACCGCTTCTGAATATATAGTTAATAGGATAATTTATGATATGGAAGTAGATAAAGTATAATACTCACGTAACTGTTTTAAATGTATGTACAGGGTGAACGATATGAAGTGTTACTAAGTAGATTTTATTAAGTCTGGTGTCAAAGTAATAGTGGCTTATTATCGGAAATATGTTTTGGACACCGCCTTGAAACACGCTTAATGTAATAAGTTTTGGTAAACTGAATACATTGGCGTTTAGGATATCAGTACCTACCTAATTCAGCTGTTGTAATCTACGGCATCTTTAAACGCACGTTCGTAGCGGAAACCATACTTAGTAGCAAATTACCATGATTGTGAAGATGGTATAACTCTACGTGATATTTCTGTTCATAGTTAATCATAATATTACGTCGGTTACCCAACGCGGTTTCTACTGGACAGGTTTCACTAGCAATTATTAAGCTGGTTATACTTAATTTCATCCAACTATTTCACTAGGATTATAATGGTAAGATAATTATGAGGAAACCCATTGTAAGTACCTACTGAGGCTAAATTGTATCTTTGTTAATTTTCCTTTTGGCGCAATAAAATCACACGTGTGGTGACGACAGTAAGAATACATTTGTCACCACCCCAACTCCTCCTGCGGATGTCGTAAGAGTCGACTAAGGGATTGAAGTGTCACTGACCATTTTACAAGATTGATGATGGGCTGCTGGCGTCATCATAGTGGACACATTACTGCGATCGCCAATCCGCTTGCCCAGCGTGGCGATTATGGGCATTTACCTCCTAATGCGTCTATACGCATAGTTAATAGGAGAGGCCTACGTCCAGCAGTGGAGTAACATAGACTGATGATGATGCATAAAAAATATTGAAGTCATTTTATTGTTCTGTATACAAAACACCGTATACTGTTGGCTGCAAAACTGCGTACTCTGCATACGCAATTCTGCAACCAAAAGTATGCAAGGTTGTTAGAGTGTTAATTATTACATTTAAGACAGACAAAAGCGTCTATGGCCAACAATGGCTTAACAGTTTTGTTCAGTGATTACGCGACTTTAAAAACAATCTGAATTTAATGAAGACCATGCAAATTAGTACTTCATTGACCTCCACCTTCCAAATCACATAGTAGGTACTCACATTTTGCACAACCGCGTTTTAACAGACAATGCTAGGAGCCACGCAATCCACACTTCTTTTAATCATCATGAGTATTTTACTGACAATGGGAGGACTTTACCTACATTGAGCACCTGAACTATGACCTCAATGCTAAACGTAACTGAAGAGAGCTTCATTACGGAACTTTGAATCGTAAGTCAAAATTCCGTAACTCTCTCAAAACGCACACACTAAAACATGCTTTACGTTTTACATTTTGATATAAACATCATATTATTCAGCTTATCTATCATCTTTTGTAGTTATAACGTTTCATTTTAATTTTAATTTCATCAACCCACGAAAAAGTTGAGAAGATCAAGGGATGGTTGGTCTCATCATCAGCCTATGATAGTCCACTGTTGGACCTAGGCCTCTCCTATTAACTATGCGTGTAGACACATTAGGAGGTAAATGCCCATAATCGCCACGCTGGGCAAGCAGATTGGCGATCGCAGTAATGTGTCCACTGTCCACTATGATGACGCTGCTGCCCATCATCAATCTTTTATCAAATAATGGTCAGTGACACTTCAATCCCTTAGTCGACTCTTACGATACCCGCAGGAGGAGTTGGGGTGGTGACAAATGTATTCTTACTGCCGTCACCACACCGCAATGGTACTATGTAGGTATATTGTTTTGAAAAAAATCTAACCTACATTTAGGAAAACGGGAAATGATTTAAAGGTTTTATTCATTCGTAGATTGAAAACGTAAGACCACGCATTAAATATCACTGTTGGATAATGTTGAGCAATAAAATAAGCAAGTTTGTTTTATAACCTACAAATTAAAAGCGATGGTATCAACGTCTACATAAGATTAGAAGGAGTCCTGTCCTAATGATATACTATGTTATAAGTTATAAGTAACATCTTAATTTCATTTTATCCAATATTACCCGTCCTAGTCAATCATCATACAACCTGCGCCAGTAATCCATAAACCTCAACTCCTAGTGCTTTCCCGTCATTGATACTTCGTTGAACAAGGTAAACAATCGTATGTCACGAATGTGGTCAAGCGGATGTTTCGGAGAAAGCCCGGGCTACTTGCGGACAGGTAGCGTCGGCAGCGTGAGGCAATCACTCCGCGGAATCGGCTGCCGATGACGACCCTTTTTTCGCCGAGAGTGAATTAGGTACTATCGTTATTATGAAATTGTTATTTATGTCATCGCTCAGTCAAAAATGTATTTTAGTATTATTGTGTCTTAAGGGCGGTAAATAAGAATTTGTGAACGAGTGTGAAGCCCAAGCCGACGGCGCGGGCTTCACTTCACACGAGTTCATAATTTTTGTACCGCCCGTGGCACACACAATGTTTTTCATCACACCTGTGAGGCAAAAAGTAAATAAAACAATATATTTTCATAAAACTACTCTAAAATGGTCTAAATCATTTCTCAAAGTCAGGGATGAAATCTCGGCGCGGCGTGCGCCGCGCTAGTGCGACGTTGTACGAAAATCCTTGACAGCCCTAGGGTGTAATGACGCATCTACGGCGCGCATCGCCGCAGCGCATTGGCGCACTTACAAAAAAGGTGTGATGAATAATAAATTATTATGCTTATATATGCTTCAATCTAGGGCATGCAATACCGTTTTTTTTTGGATATTTAAAAAATACCGATATTGCAAGCCTTATTACATGTTATAGTATGTAGGGGAGAGTGGGGTACAGTGGATCACGGGCACAGTTAATATTTTGCAATTACTTTATTTGTATTTTTCATAATAGGTGAGCGTCTTGAACGAAGCAACACTGCTTCGTATTGCCAACTAGTTATTATCACAGCTTTTAAACAAAAATCGCGAGTGGTAGGTCTCGGCCACTAATTGCTGTTAAAAGTAATTTATTGATCATTTATGAAAAGTAATAATTATATTATGGGTAAGGTAACTATTAGGAAATCATTATTTATTTTCGATATCTCCTGACGACTTCCTCGCACAACGCATCAGTAGTGCGATACAGCGAGGAAATGCCGCCAGCAACCTCGGTACAATGCCACAATGGCCAATCTTAGATATAGGTTAGGTTAGTTACTTTTAATCTATGTATATGTATAAATTTTTCAATTTTGAAAATTAAGTCCAATTTTTTTTTTATATTTATAAGTAAAATATTTTAATCTTGTATCACGTTTAAAAAGAATGTGGATTAATTTTGAATACTCATATATTTTATAATCTAGCGAATATCACATGACTACGTTTCGTTTTTATAACATACGAATAGTTAAGTAGGCGTCTGTCGTAACGACGACAGAATTCATGTGAACATCACGATGATGTCAAATTGCCCATTGAGAGGTAACTTATAAGTCTTCAAATTGGTACGCGCCAAAAGGGTACGCGAATACTCTTCCTTTACTGTACCTACACTCCTTTTTTTGAACACTCGTGTAATAAACAGTAAATATAATATTGACTAACAACATACACATACGTAGGTGCAGCGGATTCAAAACAAAAGTATTAGTTAGCAGCAGAATGAGGGCAAGCGACAGGGTAAGACGAAAGATTTATGATCAACAAACACATTCAGGCCTCACTAACGCCTCAGAACTATTTTGTAGTAAAGTTATGTTTAGGTGCGGAAGGGTTACCACCATCTACTAATATGTTTCGGTTTTGGACTAAAACATGAGAATCACGATTAGTCAATCCAGTCAAAAAATTACAAAGTAAGTCGCATCAAAAGATCGCGGTAATGGACTGTTAAGGTACCTACTTAAATTACAGCTAATCATTAAGATAATAGTTAGATAGATAGATAGTTATTTATTCATGAACAATTTTACATCGTGTCCGTATTAAAATGATAGGTGTCAATCATTTTTGTATTTTGCACGCGCGGAAACAGTAACTAGTTGTAAATTACACACAACACAAACGTAACACTTAAACTACTTTATTTGTCAAACTGCCATGAAATCATTTGTAGAAAGAAAAGTGAAAATATTGCGATCCAACGAAGCGTAGAACAGGCAACAGCAAGCGTGTACACAATTTATGAATAGCTTGGGACAGTAACAGATTTTAAATACCTACTAAATTTTTATAATGAATATGAAAGGAATTAAATGGTGTGTCACACAATTTACAATGACACACACTTAGTGATGATATCTGCAAATAAAGCTTTCAAATCTGGAAAAAATGGTGCGCATTTTGTCAAATACACTAATATTGTTCAGAATTCATTTATATAGTTATTTTACATTATTTTTCTTCATCGGTCTCTCTCTCTCTCTCTCTCCCCTCTAACATAAATAGTTACTAAATAACTTTACCCACCTACGTAATAGTTTTCATTGTTTTATATTATAGTTCGTAGAGACAAACCCAGCACAAAAATCGGAGATCATGTAATTTTAAGAAAAAAAAGAACGACATTAAATGACAATTGTTTTTCACTTAACTCCTTCTAGTGACGGCAACACAGTGAAACAGTAATCTCACTTGATTGCCTCTAACTAAATCGCCGTGAAATCGAGCGCCTACGCATCTTACATTGTACGCACTCTACTTACATTACACATTGTTACGCTTGTGACGAGTTATTGGCATCACTTTCGTTGTTTCATTTCGTGCAATAACTAGCCGGTGGTCGTGGTAGCTAAAAATCTTGGTATGTGTGATTGATATTCACATCATAACATAACTAATATAACTTGATGAAATTAGCTGTCTAACGAGTGAGTGTGTGTGTCTGTAAGAATATGTTATCATATTCATATTAAAAGTACAAATTAAAATAATTTTGATGACAAGTGGGTGACTTGTACTACTATTTATTTATGAGTTGACTTTTTTTATTTGGAGTCATTAATTTGCTACTTATAGTAAAGTATTACATCTGGCCACTACATGTGACAACATTTAAGAAATAATCTTCACTAGGCCGCCGCAATACATTAAAACACATGTTTTATAGTAACCAAACAGGTAAGTTATCGCAAGAGAAGGTAAGAGGATACATTTAGCATTACGACGTTTTTACATTCATAGCAGGTGCATAATGTTGTTACATCAGTCGAAACTCGAGTGACTAAGCATTTCACATGCCGGAGTGGTTTGAGGCGGTTTTTCCTGCAGTTATCATTTAGAACACGTTTTGAATCTAGCCGTTACACGGATTATGGACAGACATGTTAGTCTAGGTTTGGGAACCACTGCAACTAATTCTATATTCAGGTTTCACTAATGTGGGAAATTTCTTACTTTTTGATTAAAGTGAAGCCATGGTTTTAGTTTCGGCTTCGGAAAAATGTTTTTCGTATATCTATGTACATCTATTTGTAAGATTTTAATCCGTGTACAATTTTTATAGCAATTCGTACCAAATTTTGTAAGTAGGTTTGATAATAAAAACATGAGATATTTTTTAAGGTGTCTAGCTCACTGAGATAATAATACTAATACGAGTATGGTCAATTGGTCAGGTCAGTATCATCACATTCATCAAACCAAAAATAAACCAAAGCACAAATCGGTCGTTTGCAGTAGGAAAAACAAAAGTTGTCCACTCTTTTACAATCTATGTTACGATTTTATTACATAGGATTATAAACACTAGGACACCTGTACTGTTAACTGTTTCATCCCAAAATTTTTACTTATTTCACCCATGTCCACCAAAAAGTCGATAACGATCGAAATATTTAGATCTAGCTCATCTAACAATAACCCAGATACTATTTTTCATTTAAAATGATTGCCCCCAAATACTGTTACTTCTCGACGGAGTAGAGTCAAATCAAAGATTCGAATGCTTAAATAAAATGTAAAAACACCAAAACCGCAGTCACAACGAAAACTTCCTTCATCAAAAGTTAAATATTATTAAATAACACCAAAAGTAAAAACAAATAATTCAATTAATTACTTTGATTAACATATGAATCATATTCTCAGGAAAATATTATCAACAAGAGCCCCTTGGAGACCTTTGGAAGTATCAAAGGTCACTTTCGTTTTCATAGGGAAAGTTACCGGTTGGCTTGGGCTGGCTTTTACGGCATTTATCATGACCGTGAAAAGTTACTAAACGTTATATAATCTAGACCGCGAAATATCGGTTCGGTAAGAATTATGCAGCGTATAAAGTTGAGTGAATCTTTAAGTAATTATTTTAGAATATTTTCCAATGACAATCAATGTCGAAGATTGTAAAAGTATAAATAGTTGAAATATTATAATAATTACACATCTCTCTGGCGCCGCCGCCGTACAAGGAGACCCAATCCCATATAAACTGGGATAAGGCTTGGGAAAATAAGAAGAGAAGTGAGTAACTCATCAAATTAGACAGTTAAGATATAGGCATTCAGCAATGACTTGAACATCCCGTCTTAGTATAGCGCCATGTACCTAATACAATACAACAAGTGTACAATATGTTACAATATTAGGTTATGTATGTATACGTATGTTACAATAATAAACTGTTACATACCTATTACATACATAGTTTATTAAAATGCACATAAATGTATCTAAAAAAATACTTTGCATACTTTGAAAGATGATTTAAAACAGGAGGTTCCAAGGAAGGGTTCTTTTAACATGTGTACATCGTGAGCATACCTACGTAGCCAATTTTCGTGGAGGCAAGTAACAAGCCAACGGGCTGATCTTGACCTATCTCAACCGGCATCACTTACACAGCTCTAGCTAGCGGATATATTGCATAACAGTCATTATAAGAACATTATTGCACACATTGACTCGACCTAGTGATCTAATGTTTGCAATGTGCGCTGATATACATTTTAATCACGTGTAATTCTGAACATATCTAAATATTTACTAAAAAAACGTGCCATGATGAGCGATATTAATTTACGCATTCATCATCATCGTCGTCGTCCTATCAGCCAGACGACATCCACTGCTGAACATAGGCCTCCCTCGAAGATTGCCCCAATGACCAGTCCTGTGCCACCCGAATCCAGCGAACTCCTAGGCGATAAAGCCACCAGGAAAGTCTGTCTGCCATGTGATTCTGATTATTGACACTAACGGAACAGTACGTATAATGACGGACTTTACTGAAAAATAAAATGGACTTATCCATACTGACATTCCTTCTCGCTAATAGGTACTAGGTACAAAGTGCTAACACTGGCACTGCTAACATTTCCACACGTTATGTATTTCGTTACTTAATTATTTATATGGGCTGGAAACACAAAGGAAAAAGTATATTTTCACATGCAAAGATAAATAGGTATTACGATTATTAATTGTAACAAACATTAAAATGTTCAGCTTGAACATGCAAACGTAATATAACTGTTTGTAGTAAAGGGATAAAAGTTGTGCATATATGCATATGTATATGGGTGAAAGCATATTTTATTTTAGTAAATTTAAAACAAAAATTGATATTCAATAACAGACGTTTTGCCTTATATTTTAAATCTAGTTACAGTGTAATCGAAATCGATACGTAAACACAACAGAAAGTACATAAGTATTTGTAGGTATGAATAACAGCTTTATCTCATTTAGAACTTTTTATGGTGCGTTTAAACCAAAAGAGCATTCGCTGTTCTAGCGCCCGTTCTACGAAATCAACCAATCACGTTTTGTGTATCGATCGAATTTCGTAAAGTGGGAGGTTAGAACAGCGAATGCTCTTTTAGTTTGAACGCACCTTTAGTAGATATGTACTTGCTAATTCATTGATTTTAATAATTGAGATTTGACAGATTTAAGGGGATCTCATTAAAGTATTATTACTATTATTAGGTAAGTTTATTTAATATTTTCCGATTTTTTTTATTTGACCAAATTGTAAAGCTGGTCACGCCTACCCAATTAGCCCAGAATTCATTATAAACGCTCATACGCAGCGTAGGGACACATATTTAAGGGTTTCCTCTCAAAATGAAGACAACGAGAATTTAAATAACAAATGAGGGAGGCTTTACATGTCAAACTCAAGTTGACAGAATGTATACGAAATGAGCCATTCTCTCAAAATTTGACACAAGCGACGTGTTGGTCAACAGTAGAGTCAACGGCATCTAACGCAATCAATATAACCCATAAGCTGTTAGCAAGTTTTTCATCACCGCACAAGGGTCACGCTATTGTTTAGCTTTAAAATGAGTTTTTAAAGGAAAGCTTGTATTTGGGCAACAGTTGAAGGTTTTGATCTAACATGGGTTGTTAAGCTGATGTGTAATTGTTAAGTAAGTTGTTACGTCTTTTCCTTGCTAAATTGTTTGATTTTTTGCTTGACTTGATTATTCGTTGGTTGCACACTCAAGTAAATTGTTATAAGGTGTATATCCCGCTAAATCGTTGGGCAGGCTAAATTACCAACAAAAACCGGCCAAGAGCATGTCGGACCATGCTCAGTGTAGGATTCCGTAGTTATTCAAAAGTGTCTGAGCCGATTGTGTTCGAAATAGTTTTATTTTAAAGTTTTAAAATACTCTTGGCTTATCCACTATTATTCACGATTTTTAATAGTTATTTATGTGGCTGGCGCATAATAAGAGGCATTAAACATGAGTGTGGTTTCATAATAAGATCACACGAGTGTTTAATGCCTAATTATGTACAGTCACATACATAACTTTATCTACATCCATATCATTAGTTTAGAATGACAATTTACCTTTATTTTCATTGATATCCACTAAGTAATTACCTCTAAATATAAAAATTCAAATCAGTTGAAATCACTCAATTTGAGTAAGGATATCCTACAATAAATATTTATTGAAAAAAAAACAACAAAAAGAAGTTGACTTCATAATGTTAAAATTAATATCATGACGACGATACTTTAATGTCAACATTATGATGCACTGTACTCTGCCTGTACTTTAATGTTAACATTATGATACAGCCACAGACACCGGTCTCTTAATATAGGTCATTACATTACCGCTTCTGAATACATAACAGGGAAATTATGATATTCCTGTAGATAAAATATTTTTTAGATCGATGAATCAAAAATTAGAGTTGTCGGTTATCTTATATCAATTTCTATAGAAAGCGTCCAGGTCGCCACGCCATCTCCTTCTCGGTCTGGCAGACCGAAAATATTGACTCAAGAAAAAAAAAATTTAGGGCCCTTATTATTTTTCAAAGTTTGATACTGGGGTATTGTTGATTATAGCAAAATAAAGAAATCATCTGCACTAGTGTCTAGTACTAGCGGCCACTGAGCTATGCTGCGGACAGACAGACGGACATGGTGAAACTATAAGGGTTCCTAGTTTACTACGGAACTCTAAAAACGCTCTTATGATGCGGATTACGGAATATTTACACATTATAAATAGGTTGAATCATGTTATACTAACGCGACTATCGAAAGTTCCTGTTTAATTGGCTTCAATACTTTCTCTAGCGACTATTCAAAATAAATATTAACGACGTCTTCACTATAATAAATTAAATGAATGACTTTATATAACAATAGACGACTCTGACTACGTGTGAATGACACGCGTTTTATGCATAGATAATTAATTAAGCCTGTTACTTCTTCAAGCTTCGTTAAGAATTTTCTTTGTCAATCTTGACATTATACATTACTCAACTATCAAAAGCCATTGATTTGTGTGAAACCAAATACACTGCATAAGCTGCGTACCTATCCTTCAGATTTGATTTTGAAGAATGAAGAGAATATTACGCCTGCTTGGGATGACAAGCTTTCAACTGCGTTTTCAACACCCATCGACTCATTTAACTTAGTTTATGCAACGCCGAATACGTACGTAGGTATACGTTGTACACGTTGGTGAAGTACGCGTAATTATTGAAATAAATAGAGTCTTATTTAATGTATAACATGGTATACTCACAAAGCTAATAGGTTTAATTTTTCTTAATTTTATCGAAATTCGTGAAACAAAAATCTTTCAAAGTATTGGTCCCAACTTATTATTTTTAGAAAAAGTATTCAATCAGTGGGATTGATAATGTGAAGAATATCTAAGTAAGAAATAAAATAAAGTGCTGTATCAACAAGGAATTGCATTAAGCCACTAACCCAAAAAGGCACCATTTTATTATAAACGACGGCAAGCCTTTTCAGTTTTCAGGGCAGTTTAAGAACCGATTAGGTACTTAATGGTTTTAGAAGTTTCCTTTTAGTAATTGTATAAACTTGCATAAACTCAATATATTATATACAATTTATAGGACCACTAAATGCGGTCAAGTGAGTATAAACCAAGGTCCAATTTTAACACACCGATTTAAGTTACATGTGAATATCATGTCAAATGTTGTTTTGGAAGCAATAACCAATATCAGAACTCTTCGAAGACTGAAAAACAAAAGTTATTATTAATTTGTCAGCTTCCTCTATTGTAATAACCCTTTCATAGCCGATTACGAACTTAACTTGTTACACAGTTATGATCTTCAACTCTATTGATACCGTGTTAGAGTTCAAAATTTAAACGAATATGTTTTAATGGTCTGCTGTGAAATCGTTAAAGTATTATCACATGAGTATTTTTCTCTTATTAATGTTAATATCCGGTCTTAGGGGATAGTAATATTGTGACTGCACGTAGTTATAAACTCTGCGAGATCGGCGAATCGAGAGCGAGTGCAAGGTCAGGGCGTCATGGGTGTGTACTTTCAAAACCGATTTACCGACTAATACGGAATGCACCTGTTTGGAAGCAGGTTCATAAACAAACATGTGTGTGGATTAATTTATTAACGCTTTCAATATAATATGAAATAGTAGGTATCTATTGAAAGATTGTTATTAAGAGTCTTATTAAGAGGATTTCAATATTTTGTAGAAGACGTAGTGAATTCAGACAGTGTCTCGGATTTACAAACCATTTAAACTGTTAAATGTACTAAATTATATTATGTCTGATAATAAATTAAAACAAAACGGCTCGTGGTTTGCTCAGGATTTTGTAAAGGTGTATTTTTGTTCAGACAATACTCCGCCACTATAGGTGGAAAAAAAAACCTTGAACAATTTTCATGTCTCTGATGAAAAGTGTTATTGAAAGACGTTATCAAAACTGGCATCCATCTATCCATCTAACTACGTAAAGTATATCATTTGAAAGAACTATATACCTAATGTTTAACCCATCGTCCCAGAGAAAAATATCTATTTCTATTTTACGCTGCAATGCCTGTTGCCATATAAGAGAAAGTTTTCTTATGCCAATGCGATCGGTAGGTAGTTAATGTCAGTGACCTTGTTTGGAAAGAGTTCAGTGCAAAGTAATAATCGCTCAATGCAAATAATATCCGCCCAGAGTGAAACGTATTCGCGGAGTCACGGTGGTTGTGTGCGATCAGCGACGGTTTTTACGGCCAATGTAACCTTTTGACTGCCGTAAATTTATCATCGAGCGTACCTGTGTCCACCAATACAAAATTACACCAAGCAGATCAGAGCTTGCATTAAATGGCATTAATCTATGCATCATAAAAACCAAATCAGACCTTTGTCTAATGTATCAGACTGAGGAGGTGAGCTGGATGTTGATTGTCTGACATATCTGTATCTGTGTCTGTTGTCTGTATGTTAAAATATTGTATTTTAAGTATGTTTTTATTTGTAACTTTGTATAATTTCGATCATTTTCTGATGTATTTCTATGTTGGCAAGTAATTTAAACATTAAGTAAGTTTTTTTGCCTAACACTTTATGTAGTAAGAATTATTTAGATTATTCTACAATAATAGTATAAGCGGAATAGGGTATCAAGACAAACCACATTGGTTTAATGATACTTTTAAGGAAACTGTTATATATTTTATTCAATTATGTCAATAAATAAATAAATAATCAGACTATACGGCGGTTTAGGTTAATGATAATGACTACAAATGTAGTAGTACATAGTGAGTAGGTATGTGACAGTCGAAAGAGACTGTCGTATCAACTAATGTCAAGTTTTTCATTTACAAATATTCTCCTCTGGTTCTCACTCATGTTACAAATTATTCAAATATGTACCGTCTACCGGGCCGTCTCATATGTATACAAGCACGTTCAGATCCGTATTATGTAGGTATTATACTCGTATTTCTGTCGCAAATCGTTTCAATTGATTTTATTTTTATTTAAGCTATGTATTATGTTGTGGGAATTAATAAAGAATCATCTATCTATCTAAGTATCTTTAGTACAGTAAATACTGAAGCTTACTCGTGTTAGAGCATCGGTCATCCCTTCATACATTTCCCTAAAATACAATGAAAATGAAACTGCAAGCCAGGTCAGTTCGTTAAGTTTTTCACCTTTAGTAATGTTAAAGCTATGTTGTTAACGTGTTTTCTGCTTGAAGTGCGTCTAATTAATACGTACCTACAACAATTAGAGAAGTCATTGTTGATACCACATCAAATCGACTTTCCCACGAGAGTCGTGGCATGTGACATTGACCGCTGCAGTCAAGGTTGGACTGACTTATTCAGTACAAACGCAGTAATGTATATGGCATATTTGTATCCTCTTCAGCAGTGGCAAACAACTGAGTACTTATTGTTTTTTATACGGAATTGGTGGCAAATTGGACAAAAGGTAGGGGTAATAAAATTTGCAGGCCGACCCATTAGCACAAGATGCTGAAACATAATAAAATCTTTTCCTTTCCTATTTATGCAGAAATGTCTAAATATATCTTTCTGTATCAATTTGCTTTTGCTTCAGTACAATAGATACTGAAGTCCATTGTGACAACAATATGATAGTTTTAGTTTTCTTCTTAATCTTGCAAATTATATGCATCAATTCATTATTATCGATTTTCACTGTTAAAATCGTTACTGGGCTCTTAAGCAACTAAAGTGTGAAAATTTTGTTCTTAAGCTAAATAAAAATTAAGAAACCAATGAATTCACATACATTTAAAGACATGGTGCTGGATTCAATTTGAAGACAATTTCAACGTCGCACTTAATTTGTAAAATGGGCTTTTGTTTGAAAACTTTAACAATTACTAGCAACTTCAAACCAAATTAGTAAATGAATGCAAGAAGTAGGTAAACACTAACTATTTATTCGGACAAAAGCGGCGATGTTGCGACTTGGATATATTTCATACACTAATTGCTACTAAGCATTGTCTTTTGCTGCGGACTTACTTAATATACTCATCCTGCTTAATGCTTGGAACGAGTAGAACATAAATGTAGTTAACAATAATATAAAATGTAAGAAAAAACTACACTAGGATGTAGTAGGCTGTAAAGTAAAAAGTAAACATTTGTAAAGAATATGTATTAATAATAACTTACATTAAAAGTACGAGTACAGTACAGACATCACGATTTATCAGGCTTTCTATAAGCATATCATTTGATTTGCATTGCTTTATTGCGATATAGTGCAAAATGTATTAATGCATTCAACCACAATTTCGATCACCGAGCCTGGGATGTTGGGGTTGTGGAAAGTTGAATACAGGGTATTAAACATTCGAGGCTGAATCCTCAACCCCTAGACAATCCGACCACGGATCCACATCCGAACGACTGTGCATAATTAGGTATGACATACTACGAAGTACGAAGACGACTACGAGTACAAAGACATAGTACGACCTTATTATGAAGGACCAATAATTGCATTTGAAAAATGTTAAATACGTATACATTAAATAGCTACAATTATAAATAATAATCGAATTATATGGGAAAATAAATTCCTTCACGAGACTACACATTGAACGACGACCATTATTTTGAAATAAGTATGATCATGCTAGTAGACAAATGAGCATTACGGAATATTGCCGAGGACGTTCAACCCTTATGAACTGTCATTTTCGTGATAGGTACACTATTGTTTTCTTTCCGTATGTCATAAGACAGGGTCAGTTTACTAGAAAATACCTATCGCAAATTGCTTTCACTGTTCATTGTTCCCAGGCACTCTCTAGCTGTAAATATTGACTATTGTTATAGGGAAACGCTGGAAATCTTTCCTAGTCAAGTGAAAACTTTCGCAGCGATACTACCGATGCTTACTTTATCAATATTATTGGCGACAATGAAAAAAACGGTAGATGTCATCGTGGATTTGGGAAGAGTAAATCTTGATTATCCTTTCAGATGAAATTTCTTGTTATAAGAACATAAGTGATAAAGTGATAAACTGAACACCGCAATCAGATGAAAATATTAAGAGTTAGTAAAATATATACACACTTATTAAAGTACAAATTAATATATGTATACATATAGCGTTTTACGCTTACGTTGTCGTTCGAAGTGAAAAGTTGTTTCATGCTTAATTCAAGGATAAAGTTCATTCGTTATGTTAGCTATCGTGAAGTTCATATCTACTTTTCAGTAATTTATTTGGAGTGAAAGTACCTTAGTTATCTAGATTACTTGGACTTTACACGGATTACTATTAAGTTGATTAATGTTAAAAATAAATCATTATAACCCCTGTAACTCACGTCGAAACCACTCAAAGCTGTGAATTATCTACTGTAAAAATCGTGATAAGAATAAATTCCTGTCATCTGTTGGTATCACTTCGATATTGTACTTAACATGAATGACTGTTAGAGGTACCTAAGTAAAAACTACCTTTAAGATCATTGGGTCACTTAAGACAAACATTAGATTGCAAAACTAAAAGCCTCAAAAGCGAATAATGTAATAAAACAATAAAATAGACATTATATGTGGACCGATAACCATCTAACACCGATTCGTTTAATGACTGTACTGCAGCTAATGATGAATAATGACGACAATTGACGTTAATTTGACGACATCTGTCGCGGTTGGAGACATTATGCGCCCGCGCCGTGTATTCTCATACCCTCATTAGTTACGCGAGTGATACTC
The DNA here is from genome assembly GCA_025490895.1 of Thaumatotibia leucotreta. Taxonomy (NCBI): domain Eukaryota; kingdom Metazoa; phylum Arthropoda; class Insecta; order Lepidoptera; family Tortricidae; genus Thaumatotibia; species Thaumatotibia leucotreta. Next base: position 35,305 of record JALPQI010031075.1, read on the forward strand.
GGTCCTTGGAAGGATTCGTGTGCCTAAAAAATATTTAGGGTTAAGATTTTATTTTGGGATTAGCCTGGTTTAGTGTCCCACTGCTGGGCAAAGGCCTCCCCTCTTTTGGTCCATTCGGCCCGGTCGTCACAAGGTTAAGATAAAAATATTGATTAGCTGTTGAATGTTTAGCATCCATAATTTAGGTGACGTTTTAACACGATGGCAATGGTGAACCAAAAGTTGTGAGCCCGAGTTTTTGTACTATACAGCGCGTATTTTTAAAAGTGTCTCCGGTAACGGTAATAATAATAATAGCTCTCCAAAGTATCGTATTGAGTCTATATCCCCGCGCAAGCTTTTCCGAGACTTGTATAGGCCCGTGAATCGCAACGAAACACAAATAATAATAAGGTGTTGCCTCGAAAACAGTGTAATGCTCCAGCTCTGACCTGACCCATCCATTTAATTTGTCATAACTAATTTCATATCGGATATCCGTTGTTGTGCCCATGGATTAATTTCTTGGAGGTGTACAACACAACAAATTTCTCCACAGGGTATTTACGCTTTAGTTCCATATCCTCACGCAAGCTCTAATCAAAGGACCGGCGACTCGACCCGTGAAACAAGCGAGAGAGGTGATAACCTCTTAGTAGGTACTATATCGATATTGCAAGGTTATTAAAATTATTTCACGATTCTCGGAAAATGTCGAGTAATATACATACAAAAAATCCAATTGCTTTTGTTGAAGTCGATTAAAAGTAGCCTGTACTGAAATTTAATGTTGACACATGATAATGCGAACCAAGACACGCGTTTTCGTGAAAGAAAGATGAATAAATTTTGACAAGCAGTTTATTTTAGCATGTAGACATACCAAAACAACGCATGGTATGTTTACATATTTTTTACACATGTTTAGAGATTAATATCATGAACTACTGAAGATTCTTTATGTAAATGAACCAAAACAGCAATTTTTACCTAATGACGGCCAAATATGTTTTTGAACAACAGCAACTAGGTAAAAACAAGAACCTAATGTTTTGTCCCATTTCATAACCTTTACGAACAAACTAAGTAGATACCTAACAGATGCTACGAGAGTTCGAAAGAATGTTTAAAGTGGAATCTGAAAGTTTTTGCAGTTCAATGTAAAATATGCCGCTTTCGTAACAGCAGTATTGTCCGGTTAAACCAGTCTTAAATATCCTCACAACACAATATAATCAGTGAGTCAACCAGTCCATTATACGTGAATGTTACAGAATTATAGCCCGTTTGCGGTAACTTATGGTTATTGTTTTTATGACATAAACATCCGTTTTTACATTACAAAATAGAAAACTTTAGGATATCAGAATTATCATCAAACAAATCAGATTGCATCAAACTACAATTTTAACATTGACCATTCCTCAAAAACGCTTAACTGATACCAAAACCGAAATAAACTGTAATAAAATTAGTATTTATATCTATCTATATTAGGCAGTTGAATACATTTTATATAGCCTTCAGAGTAATAAGTTATGTTATAAAATAACAGTCGCGTGCGAGCAATCTTAATAACCCATCGGCGCAAGCATTGCTTGGCTATCTGCCGGATCTGCCTAACATCGCGCACGAGCCATATAATAATAAGACCACTTTAAACAACTAACTGTACCTGAATGAGTTATAACATACAAACTGACGACTAGCTAGACAACCACTTTGCACATCATTATTTTAAGACTTTAAATTCAAACAAATCCTTTTGATACAAAGACCTAAGTCCCCTCAGGACTTAGGCACCCGTCTCACCCCCCTGTTTGCCCCTTCGGGGCAAACAGGCGTTTAAGCGGGAGCTGAATGGAGTGCACCTCCAATCTCCCTGTCATAATAAAAAAAAAAAAAAAAAAAAAAAAAAAAAAAAAAAAAAAAAAAAAAAAAAAAAATAGGTATACTGAAAGTAAAACTTAAGTTATTTTAGTTGGTTCGTAGGTTAGATCATAGGGTAGCGTAATTGCGTCTCTGTTCTCGAAAGTCTCGAAACACAAACGTCGCGGGCGGTTATGGCACGTATTAAATTTTATATCCGAAACTTGTTTTCCTGAGTTCAAAAGGCAAATTTATTACGAATAATTTATTTGAAGATTTTTTAACACATATTCACTTATCCATTAATAGCGTAGGACACAAAATCAAAAAGAGACCGTTCAATCCGTTCATCCGTTTCAAAATTCTTTTACCATGGTATATTAGCTTAAATTCAAACTAGTTTTAGATTTGATAAACGCAGACTAATACCTACACTAACCTTTCACTGCTAACGTGAAAGCACAGTCCAAAAATAAAATATACAATCACACTAATCAAGTGTCTGCTTTTAAAAAAGGAAGACGTTGACGCTGGCCTTAATTTTTAAGCGCCGACCAAAGAATGGCAGAACTACTTAGAATGAAATGAATGAAACAAAACAAAACGTTATCTGTATAAAACAAGTAAAAAACTTTTAGACAATCTGTTGGAATCTTACATAAACTTAAAGCTGACTTAATGCTTCTGAAAATAACTAGACAATCTCAATTTAATGAAATCTGTTGTTTTAGTTTGATAATTGGCCATTAATAAATTTTCTATACGATTGCTAGTAATTCATTCAATAGCAAAAGTTTAGAGCCAGGTGCAGTTTTATAGAAAATGCTGAAAGAAGGACCTATGTTTGTCTTGCAGGTAGATACTACTTCATTATTCCCAAAGCTGATTGAAATCAGCAAATTCAAAATATTTACTGAAGTGGAGTGGCGGACTCCATGTATTGGGAACCCTTAATTATTTCATCCAATCCAAATATAAATTGTAAAAAAAAACTAAACTGTTCGATAAATTGTAGAGTATTTCTGGTAAGATGGTGAATAAAGTCAGCTTTACGCAGCAGGAAGTCTTATTATATGAGGTCAATAACTGGACTAACGTCACAAGTCAGAATACTTGCATTGGAAACGGAAGCGCTCGCTGCAAAGGGCTGCCGGCCTGCGCTGCCACTACAAGTAGTTCGCAGATTACTAGAACTTGCTTACACTAGGTCACATATGTCCTCTAGATCTAAAAACTAGTTGCCCTGATTGAACACTAAAACCTGATACATTTTAAGGACACTTTCTTAGTCTGTACATCCGTCGATTGCTTTCTCAAAAACAACTTTCCATTGCTAATCTAATCTATCTCATTGGCGGTAGTAACATTGATTGTAATTTTAAGTAGATATATTTTGACCCCGACATAATATAATATATGCCCTAAATATATTTTGTTCATTCAGAAGATACGCCAATCTTAGGGAAGGAACAAGTTTGATTGTTTTTTAACAATAGGTAGGTACCTAACAGATAAATAGTTATTTGTTATACAAGGGTGCAAAGTTGTATTTTACCCGCGAGTATGAAATTGAAACACGAGCAAGCGAAAGGTTTCTATAGTTGAACCACGAGCGAAGCGAGTGGTTCTAAAATAGAATCCTGCGCGCAGCGAGTGTTTTAACATAGGAGAAGTTAAATACATTTGCACCCGTGTGTAACACAAAACTTTTCCCCTCACTATAGCGAGGAAACTCAAAAAAGGTAATTATTTGTTCACATTACAGTGATAATAATTTTCCAAATGCATCATGTATTTAATGCAAGATTTTGTCGCAGTAAACTTAGCACGAAAAAGTAAACGCAGCACGATTTTAACACATTCCTGTAGTTGCACACCAACGCCAATGCATTATTAAATCATTCACATTCATTATTTTTACAAAATTATTACAGAACACCCTGGAAGTTGTTTAGTTTACTATTTTTATGCGTGTTCGAGTTGGTAAATAAAGATTATAACGTATAATATTCTTTGACAATGTTGACGTTGACATTTTCTGCGTTATGTGATTGCATCTAGTCATCTTATCATCATTCACTAAAACAATTGTTACTTATGGAATTTTCGGATTTATATGTTAAAATCATCATATTATATAAAGGTTTGTATTTTACACTAAATTCTCAAACAAATTATTTAATTACCATAAATATGGAACAATTTCCATGAGCATTTTACGTTTTGTTATTCCAAAACCAAGGTCATTACTTTGCCACACAAGTGAATACTATGCGTTTTTACACGTTCGTATTAAAGGATAAACGAGCACTTTACGAGCTAGTGAGGGGAAAAATTACTTACCTACTTTCAAAGTTCTATACATAATACATATTATATTTTAATACATAGTATATTACTATATTAGACTATCGTTTCTACTATTTAAACTAAGCACCTTTCTAAATATTTGCTACTATGTATATAGGTACCTAGATTATCATCCATCTAACTAAAGTCAAAGTGTCAGCACAAGTTAGACTAACTGCCGAGTTATTTACCAATGTTGACACCAGTAACCGTGACACCATTATCTCATAGGACTCTTTAGTATTCACAGAAAGTGGAGAGTTCACACGATTTAAAGATTCAAGCGCAATTGAAGGCTGTCATATTTAGGACAAGTTAACTATTTGCATTTGAAGAAAATATCCGTAAATGGGTAAGCGATACCTAGAATTGCTTTAGAACATTAATTTATCCATGTAGATAAAAGTCACAGTTAAATCCTATTTCTTTCCCATCAAGATTACCTTTATCTGCATAGATGTTTCGTTTTTGTTTTCTATTAAAGAATCAATCAAAGTACAATGAAACAGTAATTATTAGCCGCGTCCAGACTGGAAATTGCCGCGTGAGGCAGATGGACTAGTGTGGACGTGCCTCGGACGAGTACCTTAGCCTAGGGCGAGGCACGTCCACACTGGCAGAGTTGCCTCGCACAGAAATTTCCTCGCGACGCTTCTCGTTTAATCAAAACCTTGATATTCCCGAGGATAATATTTCAACAGCTCCCAGGAGCCATTACACTAGTTATAATATAGTCCGCATCATAAACATGTACATAAAATACTAGGTCGAAAAAATCTAATAATTCTTGAGTAGGTATATCTGAACTCGTACCAGGCAATTTAATCACGTGTTAGTTAGATAATCTTCGTTTGTGTAAGTGAGCCTTACTGTATCATGGCAAAAGAAAATAAAATAAATTATTCAATACATGATGACGACGATTGGTTTTATAATCACGTAACACGTAAGTATCCAAGTAAATTTTATACCATGCTGTCTACCTAGGTATACATAATTATGGTTAGTATTTTAGCCAATATACTTGACAAATAGTGACGAACGTTGGAATAAAGATAACTCCGGATTCTGGAGTACCTAAAGAAAGTGAGTGGTTGAATAAATATTCAATTTTTATTAAATATTTAAATGTCGGGTCATTAAACGACAAAAAGATTTATAAGATGATGAGAGTGAAAACCTTTGAATAATTCATTTTGATTTCGAATAATATCGGCATTGAATAATGAGTTAGGTTTGTGATCGGCTGTGAAAGGGTTAAGTTAAAAATACTGTATAAATATGTATAAGTTACCCGTAAAATAGATGCGCGGTTCGGAAGGATGATCTGTCAAGGTTTTCTTTTAGAACTACTATAGGTACGGGATTCTCCGAAAAAGGAGTTTTTAAAGGACTGGAATCGCGAATATGAATCGGGCAGTGCAAACGCCCATAGGCTAATGGTAACTAGGCAGTCTGTATGTTTGTTTACCACTAGTGTACAAAACACGTACGCCTTAGTTAAAATTTATTTGGGCAGGGTTTTCTTCGCTAGATTTCATCAGGTTTTACACAAGACTAGCTAAAACCAAATAACAACCAAGGAGCACAGCAATAACTCTAGTTCTACTAACCTCATCATTGTACCTGAACCTGAAGCGGCATTCTACCAATTAAGTTACTGTCTTCACTGGAAACATTTACAGAGAAACTAAACAGATTATTGGAGCGGACAGGGCAGCCTTTGAAATGACAGGTTGACAGGTGACCGCGGGTGACAGTCCGATTGTCTCGGTCAGTGTGTAAAGCTGTTATTGAAAAAAGAAAGTTACGTTGATGGAGCGACATGGATACTTAAAGACGCAACGCATAAAATACGTCACTGTATTGCACCTACCTATTACCTACTATTAAAATAAATAAACATTATATTATACAACATACGCGGCGGTTCCTGTGTAATCTGTGTAAGTATACGTTGATATTATTACCTACTCCAGCGAATAGCAGTTATTTATTAATTTTATTATTTATTACAAGATTCTGACAGAACAGATCTATTTGAAAATTGAGTTCAGCAGATAAATCTGTCAATATTATAAATGTGTATGTGGACATAATCTCAGCCAGACTATGATTTCCAATTACGATTTTATCCACCGAAATCTTCTGATAATCTGACTTCACAGTTAGATCCATACATTTATGTTATGTGCCCTAGCTCATTAAACTATTCATTCCTCCTTGCTCTTGTTCCGCTGTGGTATGGCATAATCGATCTGTAATTCTGTATATTTTATACAAGTCGGACTTTCGAAAAACCGCGCTTCCCGGTTTAAGGTGAACAACCGAATGCTAAGGCCACTATTAAAAGTATAACTTCTGCATCTGGGAAACTTCTGTTATAATTGCCCTTGATTCTACAAGAATCCAAGAAATAGATCATATTACCATTACTTAATTTCAAAATTAAATTACATCCACCTCTGAATATAGACCTATAATTATTTAGTAGGATAAACGAAAATAAGGGTTGTCAATTTCCTTAGTATCTGAATAAAAGTATCAGCTTTTATGATAAATAAAATAGGCAAATAGAGAGTTTAAGACTTTGCGTAGTCGTTAATGATGATGACCTTGTCACACCTGTATGAAATCATTGAGAATCAGTGTCTGGCGACAAATCATTTGACACTTTCATAGTAGTAAAGGACGTAGTTAAATGAGGTCATGTGCCTAGGCTTTGAGTGCCTATAAGATTTGATAAAATTATAATGAAATCATTTATTCTCTGATGAGTTAGTTTCCTCAACAGAAAGCGAAATGCATAAGGTTCAGGAATTTAGTGCATAGGTACTTTTTTTTTGTCAAAATTGTAACTAACATTATTTATTTAAACTAGGACCCTGACTACTAACAAATTGTACAAGTGCTAGCAATAATCCTAGTACAACTTTTCCTTTTAAGGCCTAGGTGTTTATTTGAACAATGTGCCCACACAACACTTGCTATACCTGCGTAAATATTAAATGACACTTTCACAATACTCATGCCCCAAGCAAACGAGTGAAATTCCACAATAGCCGAGCAAATACTTTTGACATTGACTTTATTACATAAATACAGTATTCGTAACTGACCAACGGGCCGCGACAACAACTAGTATTTGTATGCGAAGAATTTATTGAACCATGTATCTAAGAATAAACATTGACATTTTTAATATTTGTACATTTATTTAAGCATCGAGCGATGATAATTGATTTGTGTAGGGAGACATGTCATAATGATGGCTGGCATGTACGAAACTACAAATATCGCAAGATAATTTAACTTTATTAGCTAAAGATTTTAACAGTACGTACCAATGACGGGCAGAATCTTTGTGACTACATATTACCAATTTAATGTCGAAATGTTTGTCTTAATCTCTTAAGTACATTGACCAATCCAGCATTCAACGTAAACGCACCTCTCAAATTATAATTCAATTAATTCAAAAATATTTAGTTAAATTTTCTATAGATATACATTTTCAATAAATTATTGAAATGCTTGAATAGTATTAGCTACAATGGTAGAAATAGTGAAAATGGTAGTAGGCCATAAGCCGTGTTTTTCCTTCAATTTCGGCATAATAATGTTTTAATAAATACGTTTTCATAAATGACGTAAATACCTACCCTATTAGCAAAATAAAAAAAAAACAGTTGTCATGAAATGCTTTTAAAAACGGATACCTAAATAATTAACTAAAAAAATATGAACAGGGTGTTTTAAAAACGACTTGTCCGTAAATTGGTCAAATTTACATCTACATAGATTATGGTTTTACATAATGATTATCGCATCAAAACAAAATTAAATGATTAATACTTAAGGCGCTATAGTCCGTGGGCTAGTCGGCCTGAAATTAGAAAACGGTATAATTTGGGGGTACCAAGTGTCCTTTTTACAGTAGTTAGACATATTCATAAGGATGTTAAAAAAATATGATAGACATCTCAAAGTGGTAGCTAATAGGCATACGGGCTATTTCAAGATTTCCGTTGTATGACAGGTATGGTTAAAATTAGGAGGTACAAATTTTCCTTTTCACGGCTGTTAGGTAAGCTTATAAAAACGTCAAAAATGCAAGATTGCCATTTATAAGTGCTACCTAACAAAAATGGGGGCCAATCAAAGATGGTGGATCTCAAGTTTTACAAAATCAAGTATATCTCGAGAACTATTAAATATATCTAATTTTTCTCTGGAACAAAATTAAAGGCATATCTGTAAGCTTCATATTTTGGATATACACCATATTGCTAAAACCAACCAATAATTAATTATGACCAAAGGACCCCGGGCCTAAAGTATGGAAAATGTGGTTTCAGTCAAATCTTCTGAAATTTTGATATGTTATAGATTTCAGTGCCCCGAACAAAAAACTCTATGGGTGCTACCACGGTTTCCGGGTCCCTTTCCAAGTTCTGCTCGATTTTGTACCAGATAACAAAGTAGTACTTAGTTCTACTTCGGGTCTATTTATTTAAATAATTGACTTTAGTTTGAACCTTTTTTGTGATAATGCTGGTTAGTTAAAGACATAAAACGTCTACATACAATGCCGGCTGAGTTCAGCAATCGGTCACAATTAATACACACAAGGGACTTGAACTCAACCGGCATGTTGTTCATAGATTCTCTGAACGAAATAGCAGATTGCAATTTTTCTTCGTTGTTTTCTGGTAGGTATCCGCCGCAGTGCACGAAAAGCAACAGCATTATTACATACGAAGCAATGTCCTCTATTTAAAAGTAGCGCCATATTTTCTAATGTTTGAATGAGTTCATATTTTACAATGTCAAGTATATTATAAAATCACACATTTAGCTATAAACGATAAGTCAATCACGTGCGTATGAAGTTAACATTGTAGACGTTTTATGTCTTTAACTAACCAGCGTTATCACAAAAAAGTTTCAAACTAATGTCAATTGTTTAAATAAACAGACCCGAAGTAGAACTAAGTACTACTTTGTTATCTGGTACAAAATCGAGCAGAACATGGAAACGGACTCGGAAACCGTGGTAGCACCCATAGAGTTTTTTGTTCAGGGCACTGAAATCTATTACATATCAAAATTTCAGAAGATTTGACTGAAACCACATTTTCCATACTTTAGGCCCGGGGTCCTTTATGAAAATTTCGTGATTTTGATTTTTTTTGTGTCGTGTTTTTACATGGTAGTCATGCCGCTAGAAAATTTAAATATTTTTTTAAAGATAGTGTATTTAATAAGCTTTAATTTGATGTATATAACTTGTTGGCGGTATTAAAAAAAGACCCATAAAAAATATTTAAATTAATTGTAGTCATAATCCACCGTATACTTAGTGATTTAAGAGGCGATGGAAGTGCCACTCGTAAATAATAGTGCTTATTTCAAATAACCAAGATTGAAAAATACAAAAAAAATCGCCTACTTTGAGATGTCTATCATACTTTTTTAACATCCTTATGAATATGTCTAACTACTGTAAAAAGGACACTTGGTACCCCCAAATTATACCGTTTTCTAATTTCAGACCGACTAGCCCACGGACTACTAGCTAAACCACGTAATTTTAAGCATGATTGGCATGACCCATATGTTAATCAAATTTTCTCCTCAATTATGTTTAAATAGCATTTAACCTATAACTCCTATCGTACGCCGTAGAAGTGTGGGATTTATATATGTAATTACAATACAATCGGATGTTTTCATCAGTTCACGCTTCACCGGTGCCGCGAGTAACTTGATGTGTTTGAGGTAACCTTAGCCATATGAGTACTTATTATCTTACTGATGAAGAGATCGTACCTTACGATCAAAATTTCAAGTTACAGTTTTATTTGTAAAATTTGTAGTCGATTTTCACACAGGATCCGATCCTTATTTTGTATTTACGTCTGGCAAGAATAAACCTACGCACGAATCGACTTAAATGTTCTCGAAGGACGATTTCCTTACAACATAACCGCTCTAGGCAATAATAAATTCCGCTATTAGTTATTTAAGTGGTGTACGTAAGGTAAGGTCATGTGAGAAAATTTAAGGTTATATGTTAATAAATAAATTAAATAATACAATAGTCATGTCCCGATGAATAAGACCGCGTTAGTGATGAATAAATTGATAAGTTTAGTTAGCTAACAGTCTAGAAAGATGTTAATATTATTATCATGAAAGATTTTATAAATCTATATACAGCTGGCTGGCTTTATTTTAATAGTTACATAATACTTAGATTAAAATAAAGACTTATTTTTGACTGTTCTAAAGGAATTTTAGGCAAATACTTACTTATCTATTAATAAGTAATTACAATTAGCCTACCTATCTACTAACTTAATAACTAAGTAACTATAAATATCTTCATACCTGCAGACTACATGTATTTATTTAGGATTAGGATTACATATGTTATTTAAATGATGATGACGAACAACCTGTTATGTGATTATGATTAATTCATTTTTACTATCGATTTCCGTATGCATTTATGAGTGTGCGCTTCTTATGTCCCAAATAATTATGCAAATGTGAACGCCTCTAGAATTCCAAAAACTTTCTTCATGAGGGAAAGTGGTCAGATTGGGCACCTTGCTACGTCGTACGTCTTGTTTAACTTTCGATATATTTTAAGTGTTGTTTTCTCACCGCATTGTAAAGAAATTCGGAGTAGATTCTCACGGCGATGTTGACATTTATGTGTACCTTGTATCTACTCTTCTAGTTTTAATGGAAATTTTGTACATCAGTCAAAATTGGATTATGGTATTTCAGTTTCTCTTAGCGAATTTTATATTTGGTAAAAATCTACCTACATAATACAAATATCTACACGATAGATTCAGATATTATTGTGGAGTTTCAAACAAAAAAATATCATGAAATTTCAAACGTATCTTACATAAATATCTATCGCACAGATCAGTATAGATAGCTAACGGTGGCATGGAACATGTCGCAGCGTTATGGCCGATAGGCCTTTATAGTGTGACAGATGCGCGCCCTATGAGCCAGTCGCAACTTACCCGCGACTGCAGGATGAGCTCGGACATATCCACAAAATGCTGAATTGTGCCGTTATTTCTTGTAAAAATAGGAGTGTAAATAAACATTCCAAGGACTATTGAGTCACGTACCACATGAAAGTATTGATTTTTTTAGGTATTAGTTGACAAAACCACGTATTTTTACAAATAATATATAACAACAAACCGCTAACATAAATGTCATAATGATTTTACTTGGGCGTACCAATTGGTTGAACTATTCAGTGACAAATTGTATGTGCGTTTTACATTGACGGCTTAGAATAGCAAGCAAGTTACAATTTGGTAAGTGACCGTGCAATGTATCCAATTGCTAGCGATATTCACAACCGTCCTGTCATTTCTTGGTACGGCCGCTGCGAGCAGGCCGCGAACTAGAGGTACGACTGACCGTGCCGATGACAAATAGAGTCGATAAATTGTTGATGTATTTGATTATATTCAATTTTTCTTTCATATTTTGACCTTTGTATCAATATCTTATCTTCATAAATGTAAAACAATATATATAGATTATATCGCGTATTATATTATTTTGAGCCTTTTACAATAAACGTTGTCAAAGGTTGAAATTGTTTTATTTAAATATGTGACCATCGCGGAAACGGCTGATAACATTATGTTTATTAAGGGTACAACCGTCTAAATAATTATTTGTTCATGTGATTCCCAGCCACAATTAAGATAATGTCGTTAATAAATTGCTTTGTTCATATTCAAATATATGTTTATAATTGACATTCTGTAGCTTATTATTTACAAACCAGATCCAACACGAAAGTAAGAAAAAAGTTTTCTAATTTATTATTAAACGACATAAAATGAAAACAAACAATATAAGAACTAAACTTACTACCTATAAATAAAAAAATTGGCCTAATTCGCCGTCAGTGGGCAAGGTACCCAGAAGGCTGGCCGCATTCCCCCGTTGTATAGCTATACTTAAACGCTGTGCAAGGTACTGGCCAGCCCTCTGGTCGCCTGAGGTCTCTCTTAGGCGAGCCGCTAGATCTTTAAAAAGTCCATGTGCACTTGGCCCCCATGGCCCCAAGGTCTCCACACCAAACGCCGCAAATATGTAGCTGGTTCCTAAAGCAGCATATTTGCGGCGCTTGAGACTTTCGGCTAATGATGCCGCGGCGCCAGCAGCAATGCCGGTGACCGAAACATGGGGCGGCGCCAGAGTGTCAACGCAGGTGGCGTCCCAAACTAGCGGACAGCCCATGCTCCAGGGCACCAGCGTCATTCCGTCAGGCCTCTTGCCGTCGTCCCTGGCCAGACCGTTGGGCTCTAGGACGGCCGGTATTTTCGCGCTAACAAGGGCGCGACGGATAACATAATGTTTATAAAGATTAGATACATCGTCCAATGCGATATTTTAATCTGTATTTATTTCTTATTAAATGATAGATCGATTTTAATGTTTTTCTTAATATTCCGGCCTTATCAAATATCTATGGATAATAATTTATCGACGTAGCCTCCTCTCTAGTGCCGCGTCATATGGTAGCGCTTTAGCCAATCACAGCGTGGCAAAGGTCCGACCTCGGAGACACCGAGACTCATTACAATTTCGCTTCGTTACAAATCTCTCTCTTTCATATATCTATGATCTATCGGTACCAGAATCTTAATTTTATAGTATACCCGACAAAGGGGCGCGACGTGACGCTGATTAGGTAAGGCAGTTAGTACTGCAGGATGTGTCTCGTCGAGGAAAACTTGCTGATGCTGACTATTCCTTCGGTCTCCAGGATCTGTGCCAATCCATTACATTATAGGATGTTGACATTGGCATGAATCGGTCGATTCCGTGTTAATGCGACGATCGTGACATACAGTCGTATGCCTAACGGCACCACTGTAGCCGTACCATGAGTTGTCAAGTATCGGTTACATTAGGTTTTACTCGATACGTAAAGAATTATTCGCTCGCACTTATTTATTGGAGTCAGCGCGATGGCCTGTTTTGCGCGTCGAGTAAAACATAACGTAACCGACATAAAGTCATGGTACCGCTACCGGAATATCCACAGAATTATATAGTTTTGTGGGACTATGCGTGTGCGCATTTGTCACACTTGCACCAGTTACCGTGGTACCTAATCCTAAATTTTGAACGTTTATAGTCTATAGACAAAATGTAATGCAATCAATATTGTTACACGCTATTGATTGCGTTATCAATTTTGATTTTTTAAAACATGTTATTTAATTATTTAAAAGAAGATCCCAGTGTTGCTTACTAAAATAATATTGATAGCAATATTTTCTTAGGCCCTCATATCTTATTCTGTATATTTATTATTTAACCCTTTTAGGGCATCGGTCTCAAAAATTACCACCCTATAGCACTATCTTTTTGTATTTTTTTCTTGTACATAATTTTACGTCGGTACTATAATGGTGTTGAGGCAGGATTTTTTTGAGGATTGTTTTGAGTCTTGCCCGTTAAATGGATATTATTGGATATATCGAATCTGATAGTGATAAGTACGAAATTTGGAGAGAAATCTAACCATTCTAAAAGTGTAATAATACTAATAATTTATCTAACATCAAAAGTCGGTGCAGTACCTATACTTCGTTTTATTTAAGATTAGAATTATCTGTCAAACGGGTGAACAAAGAAGCAGTGGTCGTAAACCTTCCTTCTTCGATTTCGGCCGATACTACTGAATTTCTCGGAACTTATGTATATACATATCATTTGATATTTACCGATAGCTGAACGCATTGTTTTCACATTTATTATTAATTTGTTGGCAAAACTGTATTTAAAAAAAGTTATAAGTGTTTTATAAGCAAGATGGCGGCAATTTAGAAAAAAGATATATAATGAAAGTTTTCGTTTAGTGTTTGGCGGTTTTTAACAAAGTATTTTTTTTAATTTGTAACTAATATCGTACCGATTTTACATTTACTGAATTTAATGAAGTTTACAGTCTAAAATATAACAATATTTGCATATTTAATCTGGCTTACATTATGCACTCCCAATACTTTTAAAAGTCATGCATTTAAGTATTAAAACTATCGGTATAAAAGCGGACACGGTTTCATAAAGACTGAGCAGATAACAATACTAAGACAACCCTACGCATCGGCAACCGGCAACGTCGTTTAGTATTTGTCGCCATTATAGACGGTCTGGGACGCTCTAATGTAGTTTGAATTTGGTAACAAATTAGAAAATAAAACTCAGATGACATACAAAGTTTTATTCACTGTCAGTGGAAGAGTCCGAGGACTCGGAACCACCAACGTTTATAATATTTTTTTCCAGAGTGTTATCTATTACATTATCTATTTCATTTAAAAAAAAATATTCTTTTAAAATGTTATATACCGTCGCCAACGATATGCCAGCAGACTCAGCAGTCTTTTTCACACGTTCCGATTTAGTAGGATATTCCTTTCTATGGCACATTTCTTAATTTGTAAATATTCACCACCATCCGCTTTTCACTGGTAGTCACAGGATTTTGCTTTCATCCATTTTAAATGTGCACCAACAAACAAAATATCTAAATAGATCGACAATTAATAACGAAATTGAACAAAAACGATAACAACAATCTTTAAGTAAGCTAACAGCAATATAAAACACAACCGACTCAACCGACAACAATTATGAAGTCGAATGACAGACAGTGACATTTTAAAATTGTGTGAGAACTCTGCCTCTTTAGGTTTTTTAATGTACAACCTTTCCATGAAAAATTGCAAACGCAATTTATTAAAATTATTATCTTTTCATCTTAGAATGTAAATTAACTAACATTATGTTTCTTATCTGTTCACAACACTGAGTAATGTGTATTAATATTATAGCATGATAATAAATTCGTGATATTTAATAACTCGTATTTACTGTTCGATCCGCAGAATTTGCCTGTAAAAAAACCTTATATCTCGTTCTGCAAAGGTCTTTCTAATGCTAAAAAAAACGAAGTATAATGGTGAAGATCCGAATGTACAAAGTAAATAAGTACAGTACAAAGTAAAAGAGTCGAAGAGGTATACAATCTATTAATATAATGAAAATGATAAAAATCGGCTTCATAAATTAGGTAAAAAATTACAAAGTGAGGTTCTCTTTGAATTGATTAGGTATAACACATTACTAAGGAAAATAATTACTGCGATTAGAAAACTAAGGATGTGTTTTACCTACAACCACAGAGATATCTTGACTCTATAATCTCTGCTACAACGTAACCATTTAAAACACGTATTAAAGTGTGTACCAAGTGTGACCCAGCTTTTAGGATATCGGTTACGATCTGGCATAGACGCGGAACTGGCCAACCGGGTCGAGTCCGACTAACACGACTGCCCTTCTCAATGAAACACTACCAATAAAGGTACCGTTACTTGTAAAGCAAGTTACACACTGGAGCATTGAAATGGACTTCATCACTTACTGAGCATACGCCTTTTTATGAGTCGATTGCAAAAAAAAATTAAAAAGAAAGTGAAAACATAAATCACGATTGCTTCCATTCTGTTACGAAAGTTAGTCATACGGATGTTGACTGGAATTATCACGGGACACAACACCCTCAACAGGCATCTTAAGGTGATGGGAATAAGTAATGAAGCAGCCTGTCCTCATTGCGGAAGAGACGAAACTCGCCAGCATGTACTTGCTGAATGCGTCATGTACGCAGCAGCGAGATGTGACGTTTTTGGCAGGGATAGGCTGGAGGAGAAGGAACTCAGGGAGGTCGACCTTAGTGACGTCCTGCGACTGCGGTTCTGCAAGGAAATTTGAAGGCCAGAGGGAAGCATTGGGGGAACGCTACCGGATCATTAACCTGCAGCTCCAGCTAAAGGGAATGGGGTGAATGAGCACATTGGATGCTCGACAGCCCGCTCGAGTCCGGTCGAGTGTCCCTCCGTAACATAACATAACATAACATAGTCATACAAGCTATATGGGTATCTACGTAAAATATAACGTAGGTAACAATTAAAAATGTAACGTTAAGTTTTGTTTTCTTTAAAGCCCTTAACAGTTTACAATGTTTTTGCAATCCACCCTTTTGTAGCACCTCGTTCCTTCTACTAATAAGAAAGAATAAAACCGAAAAACAATTCAGATTGTGAATTTAGTCACAACAACAACTACTTTACAACTTATTTTGTTGGGCGTAGTTTCTACATAATAATTCTACGTGATTTGCTTTAAAAAAACTAAAGTCAAAACAGTTTGGGAGATTTTTAATGTACGAGTATTGTACAGTCGCCATGAGATATATCGTAGAATCCGGAGTGTTCAAACATATCTGGATGCTTAGACGAGTTACAATCGCTAACGCTTATTCGTCAATCGTAAACGAAAGGCAGATAACTGTCTTTGTCGCACTAATGTGACAGAGTGACAGAGAGCGAAAACTACGATACGCTACTAAGCGTTAGCGATTGGCAACTTGGCTAAGCATCCTGAACACGCCTTTATTGCCATAACGATAGAGGCGTGTTTAGACATTTTTACGACACTACGATATATCGTAGCATCGGAGCGCTCGTGATATATTTTTTTTTTACAATTATAGCCTAGATCCTAGCTTTTAAGCCACCATTTCAATATAAATAATTAACCTGATGAAAATGAAATAACAAAATTCTAAATAAAATTTACTGAGCGTTGTAAAATTCACAACTCAAGTTCAGCAGCCTACTAGGTAATATGAGATACCTATATGAGAAAATCGAAAGTGATATTATAAATTGTTTACAAACTTCACGGCACAACCTGTCGCCGTAAATGCCGGATCTTTAGTGTTAATTGGTAACCACTTTCTCCCGCGAAAGTATTACTGTATTCAATATGGCATAGTATCGATAGCCGATCGTTAATGAGCTAATGTAGCTCTTAATAGTGACCAGTAAGGTTTATAATAGATTTGATACTTACTGTTGAAGGTACCTAACTAATAAGAATCATTAAATTAAGCTAAATAATACATACAGTATTTACCTAACGATTTAATAAGCACAGTATTCTTGGGTGATTTAGGCAGCAAAATATATTAAGAAGGTAATTGGCTTAATACATTGTATAATACATACTCACTCAATTAAATTAACTTATTTCCGATTACTAGTTTCGAATACCTTTCTTTATTTATTTTCTTTGCATTTATTTCTCAAAAGCAGATGTTTTGAAATCGATACAATTATAAAGTTCAATTTTAAACACGAACGAACGCTAAAAAATTATTTATTACTTAAGCGCATATTTTTTGTTGTAGCAGGTTGTAGTAACTTATTCCATTAATCATTTACATATAGTGTGTACTGGACTTCGTGTCTAAGAACTTGAACGTATTATGCCAGAACGATTAACAAAACTTGAAAACTGTTCATTAAATTTGATTTATCGCCTGAATGTACCTACCTAGCTACCTACGTATTAAAATTTTATGGTTACAACGTAGTTCACCTTTACAGAGATAGTGGGAAATCTTTTTACTCCGTATTTTCATGGAAACGTCCGAGTTTATATTTCTGTCTCAATTGGATTCTGTACTATTGATACTGACCTTTATTGAGACAGCTATATTTTATAAATTCAGACGCGTTTGTTAAAAACCGAAGGAAAAGGATTACGTTTATACTTCGTTTTATTTTCACTTTAACTACAATTTAAATAGCACAAATATCTCACCTATGATTACAGCCAATAAAATCAAGCATGCAACACATGCGTTGTGTAGAAGCTTCATTATTAATTCCAATTACACTTTCTTTAATTAATCACACACTTTTCACTGCATAACTATGACAATGAAAAACACTTATAACACTACAAATCAAAAGTAAAAAATTACACACGTTGTACAAAAAATAATATTTTGTCTTAAAATTCGCAAACGTCAAAATACGCCGTATGATGGCGGCAAAAGTTTGACAGCTAAGTTTTTCGCGCGCATCGGGCGCTCGTTCGAAAGTCAAACGGCAACTGCGTTCACCGGCCAGTGTTATTCAAGTGTGCAGACAACCTGCTCGCAAACTGCACTAACCAGCAAAATTGGAAAGTAATTAACGTACTTTAATGTTGATGGATTGGACAATCTCTTTAATTTTTTAGGGTGATTCTTAAGATAATAAGTTTTGCGAATTTGGACATTCTGTGAAACCTTGGAAATGCAGTTACTAAATTAACATTGAACTCGCAGATCTGGTATTTCTGAATTAACGTCATAATTTATTTGATATTTCCTAATTAAATCATCTAATTAAAAATATACTCAGATATTAACGCTGTCCCTTCAGAATTTTAGATAATTGGTATTAGCGTTGAAAATGTCGGAAAAAATTAAATGTTTTTTTCGGGAATGTATGATAATTTCGTTTTTTTTCGTTTAATATCAATGTCTCTGTCACTGTATAAGCACAAAGTACCCAAATAATCTTTATAATCTTTACTTAACTTTATAATCTCTGGTATAAGTGAAAATTAGACCTAACTCACACTGGTTTACAACTTTACAGTTGAAAATAAAGTGGAAAATTTCATTGTTTTTTCGAAGAAGCTGTTTGGAATTTGGAAAGAAACGAGATTTAATTCAGAAATTTTCAACGCTAATTGTTATTCATCATCATCATATCAGCCGAAAGACGTCCACTGCTGAACATAGGCCTCCCCAAAAATTACCACAATGACCGGTCCTGAGCCACCCGCATCCAGCTGACTCCTGCGTCCTTCACCAGGTCATCAGTTCACCTTGTGGGGGGTCTACCCACGCTGCGCCTTCCGGTACGTGGCCGCCACTCGAGAACCTTCCCGCCCCAACGGCCATCGGTTCTACGCGCAATGTGCCCCGCCCACTGCCACTTCAGTTTAGCGATTCGGAGAGCTATAATATATCGGTTA
Organism: Thaumatotibia leucotreta; assembly: GCA_025490895.1. Taxonomy (NCBI): domain Eukaryota; kingdom Metazoa; phylum Arthropoda; class Insecta; order Lepidoptera; family Tortricidae; genus Thaumatotibia; species Thaumatotibia leucotreta. The sequence goes on from JALPQI010031075.1 coordinate 54,457, forward strand.
CTTTGGTTTTGCTGCGGATGGGCTCATTTCTAATCCGATCTCGCAGAGAGACTCCTAGCATAGCCCTCTCCATTGCCCTTTGGGTAACTTTGAGCAATTGAGAGGGCCAATAAGAGGCCCTTTGTAAGCGACTACTTTTCAGTACCGTATTCGTTCACTGGCTACACACACTGATCAAAGACGTTCGTCTTGAAACACTGCGGAATATTGGACGAAAAGATGTGTCAGCTTCCCTAACGCTGCCCAACCGAGTCAGATTCGGCGATTGACCTCTTTCTCGAAGTTGGACCTACCTAACTGGATAGTTTGTCCTAGGTATATGTAGTCGTCTACAACTTCGAATGTAGAGTCTCCGATTATTATGGGAGTTGGTGCTACATGGGAAATTGACATGATTTTCGTCTTATCCATGTTCCTCCTAAGATTAACTCGCTCGGAGGCGCTCGATGTTAAAAATGGTATTTTTATATTTTCTATTTTGAATCATCTTTTATTATATTGCGTTAGTTAGTATAGGTTACGGGTTCTTTTAATAAAATAAAATTAAAAATAGTACGTTTATTTAATAAAATTAGCAGTTAATTTAAGAATTTGGGTATTTTAGCCAAAAACACCAAAAAATTAAAATAAATAGACTTCGTCAAAGACAACAATGGCTTAAATGGTTCTAATGGTCTATCTATACTTGCTTCACCTCTGCGACCATATATAACATGGACGTCTAACGCCAGCTCAAAAATGCCCCCAAAAGCAATTGTTCAATTGTGCCAAGGTGGGCGGGCAGGCCATAGCGCTTTTCTTAATGCCGCGCATATTTCGGCGCAACATCTTTGACAAATGTTTATAGAATATAGCTAATCAAAACTTTGATTGACCAATCACAACTATTTTTAAATGGCGGTTACTGTGATGCATTGAGGAGGGGGTGACACTTGTCAACTAAAATTCAGGACCGTTTTTATGTTGAAAGGCAAATTAATATGGCATGCGGCTTCCATGTTTTATTTGTTCGTAGCTTCACCTTAAAGCTTTGCATCGGTCTTCCAATCACCCTGTATATAGTTAAGTAATTAGAAAATGGACATAATTATTTAATACACTTATTTTTTGCCCACCCTATAATTATGTAGGTATTTGAGGTGAGTCAATATTTCTTCACCAGGAACTACTTAATTGGCTGATGGCCTAAATTGCAGCGGATGCTCCACTAAAAGAACTATACCGTGCGCCAGTAGAATCTGAAAAAAATATAAACGAAACTAAAAACTTGCATTATTTCATAATCACGCGCCACAATTTGGTTTTATCAAACCTTAACCCTCGAATTCACATATATTTTTAGTTAAAATAATTGATATTTATTAGTATTAAACCCAAAAATAAATACACGTACGTGTTTCACGACATGACTTGTGTCAAAGACAACAAACTTTATTTGTTTACATTTTTTTCGGATTCTATTGGCGCAGGGTGTACGTCGGTGTGGTTTTCCCCGGTGATGCACGCACGCAGCCAAAGCTTTCGTAACTGCTGCTTAGTCACTAGTGGCACTAGTACCTAATCTAATCACCTTACTGTGAAACTCGTTACTGTGTTAAAAATAAAAACTTTTAATTTACCGTTGCACATTGCCATGTAATTAGGATTTGCTATCCGGATGTTCAAAATTCCGGATACAGGACAAAATCACTCAAACATTTTTGTTATAATATTTTGTTGTACCTACCTTGTTTGCGGCTAACAGTATTCCGTGATAAATTATGTATTTGGACATTTAATTTTGTATTAGACGTTCAATACAGGAGGTTGTAGGTTTTATAAGTTTTTAGTTTCTAATTTCATATTTGTGGCTGTGCACAGGGAAAAGTACCTAGTTGCAGGTATTCAGTTATGTATAGCTCCAAAAAGGAGATTAAATTTGCTATCAATAAAAAAAAGAATTATGACTCTAGGTTGAACCACTATTTTTATATAAATTTTTGAATTTGCAACTTCCGAAATGCACAAGTTGAGAAAATTGCATTTAAAGTTTATAATGCCAAAAAACGCACTTCTACTTCGAAGTTACATAGTGAAGGGTATAAATAAATAAATAATAAATAACTAAATAAATATCTCGAGACATCTTACACAAATCGACCTTGTCCCACGGTAAGCTCAATTAAGGCTTGTGATGTGGGTACCAGGAGACGATATATATAATAGATAGATACATATAGGTACTTAAATACATAGACAACCATGACCGAGGAACAGATATTTGTGATATATAAATACACAAATAATGCCCTCGCCGGGATTCGAACCCGGAATCTCCAGCTTCGTAGGCAGGGTCACTACCGACTAGGCTATGGAGGCTGACCAATACTTTTACTTATAATCTTTGGAAGTTAAAGAATTATGATAAAGGTTAATTGTTTTAAAATATTAATTATTTAGATTTCTTAGGTTAAACATGCAAGGGCGAAAGAAATACGAAAGTGTTCATTATACCCCATTCATTATATAATGAGATTAAAACTGTTAGATTCTTATCGTAGTTACATATTCTAAGGCATTTTGGAATAATTGAATAAAAGAAATTCCATAATCAACAATAAATTTAATAATTACCGCACTTTTTAACAATTACAAAAAAGGTCACTTATAATAGTTATAATATTAAAAATCAACAAAATTATGTGTATATCGATGATATATCACATAATATAACTATATTTAGCATAGTGTGCCACAATGGTGTCATCGAAAACATTTTTTTAATCAATAAAGTTTAGTGACCCGGTCGAAACTTTTGTATGGAAACGTAACTAGGGTAGCTTGTCACGGCATTTACTAAACTTTAGTAACTTAAATGTAAAGGCACTATTTTAGTACCTATAGTGCAAAAAATATTTGTATCAAAATGTTATTTGGTACAATTATTGCAGAAATCAATATATTTACATATATAAAAAGTTCTGTTTTAGTCGTGTAAAACATAAAATTTTACATTTTACTAAACTGGGTACCTTGTCATGCTAAGTCATTATCTTAAAGAAATAGAGTTAAACTAGGATAAAATACCCAATTATACATATACGTAACCTACCTACACCTACTTAATGATCTATTAAGTCTTTAATCAATATTATAAAATTAATTAGTTTAGTGACCCGGTCGAAACTTTTGTATGGAAACGTAACTAGGGTACCTTGTCACGACATTTACTAAGCTTTAGTAACTTAAATGTAAAGGGCTAAAGCCACTATTTTAGTACCTTAAGTCTTTAATCAATATTATAATATTTATTATATACGCCAAACAACTAAAATCACAACTTAAGTTTTAATTGACTAAATTCGAGATCATTAATAAAATTATCGGCCGTGTGGTGACGGCAGAAAGATTACATTTGTCACCACCCCAACTCCTCCTGCGGGTGTCGTAAGAGTCGACTAAGAGATTGAAGTATCACTGACCATACGTGATTAAAGATTGATGATGGGCAGCAGCGTCATCATAGTGAACACATTACTGCGATCGCCAATCCGCTTACCCAGCGTGGCGATTATGGGCATTTACCTCCTAATGCGTCTATACGCATAGTTAATAGGAGAGGCCTACGTCCAGCAGTGGACTATCATAGGCTGATTATGATGATGATTATGATGATGATGAATAAAATTATTACCTATATTAATAGAGAAACACCTCGTGACGTGACCTTGGTGTGGTTTTAGTAGGAGAAATATACTTCGTTACCCAGCCCTTCGCTAGCTCTCCGGCTTTGATTGGCAAACGTATTTTAAATTAATGTAAATAGTTATGATTCTACGTTCAATACAAGAGTTACCTAAATAAGTTTAACCCATATATGCCCAGAACTAGTTATTGAGATGAACTCTATGATGTATAGGATACAGTTTATTTTCAATGGATCGATATCGGGCATATATGAGTTAATGTCTTCTTATAAAAAACATTTGATAAATTTTATTGGTTTTATGATTTAAATCATTTTGCTATAGGCCGATCTATGTTAGAAAGAGGCATTTGACTACCCGCGACGGGTATATTGACAAAATTATTCAAATTTTAAATGTTTTTAAGACATAGCGTGACAAGGTACCCTGAGTACTAAACTTTATAGTCTGAGAAATATACTAAAAAAACATAATTTTACTGATATTCTTGTACACACGTGTTCCTTAGGATGTAAATAACCCAATTTGGCACTTTTTCACCCGCTTCGACAAAACCTCATGTACCTAACTCTGTAACTAAATGCCGTGACTAGGTACCTTTCCCTGTGCAAAGCCACATTTAGATTGTTTGTATACAGTATAGGTACAGTATGTGATACATACTACACCTACTTACTTATTGAATCAAATAATATCATATAATATTATATCATGACTAAATTAGTTGATAACTGAACAATACAAAGAATGGGTTTATGTATACGAACAAATCCAAATATTAAATCCGAACAAAGCCGTTTCTGCACTGTACAATGCTCTTGTAAGAAGTCAATTGGAATGCAACTCGGCAATATGGGCTCCACATGAGGTGAAATATGGCGTTATGATAGAAAGGATACAAAACAAGTTCACAAGGTATTTGTACTGGAAACGGTATGGAGTGTATCCTTTCTATCCGCTGATGTATCCTACACTTTTTGTTATAGGCATGGTAGGCTACAATAAATTAGAAACTAGGAGGGATCTGGCGCTTGCTTGTTACCTGGTTAAGGTGCTCCGGGGTAACATGTACAATCCGGAGATTTTGCAAAAGCTGAGTCTTTGTGTGCCAGAGAGATACACTGAGCGGCGGCGGAGGCCACAGCTGCTGGCAGAACCAACTGGTAGGACCAACCTGCTCCGTAAGGCGCCTCTAAGCCGAGCCATTCGTGTTCTGAATCTGGTTGTCGACAAAGCGGATTTATTTTATTGCCCTATGTGGGAATTTACTAAAATTTGTTTGTATGTGTTGTGCTTTTAATTAATTTGTTTATTGTGCGTGTAATTTATTCAGTTTATTGTATTTTTGTGGTTTTAGGTATTAGTTTAAGGCACTATTGTATTAGGATCTCCTGTAAAAATAGTTGCTTTTATTAAATAAATAAAATAAAATAAAATAAAAATAAAAATAAAATTTCTCTTACTGTTATAGTTTAAAGCCACAGCCACAGCCACACCAACTGAAATTTACATACGCACAACAACGCGCACGCCACTCACACGCGCACTTGCTCCACACGCACGTGTGACTTCGCCTTTAAACTTCTCGCATTAGTTCTTCCAGGTACTTTTCCTGTACTAAGCAGGCGTGTTCATCAACATAATGAATACCTATAAGAGCTTGTACGTATTGCTTTAGTGTAGCATTTTGCAGCTCATTGCTTCGCATCGAAAGATTATAAGAAAATATTCATTTGGCGGTCGGCGGGTCTTGCGAGATTAACAAAATCGACTGCTCATAGTGCTCATACCTTCTAAGTATTTAGCCTTCAATTTTATTTTCGGTACCTCATCCATTTCGTCGATCGTGTTAGGATCAAACTATTCAAACTCTCCAGTGCGGTGAAACAATTTGCTCTATAATATAGTAACTCCGTCGAGATTTACTTTGACTCAAATCTAATAGTAATATGTAGACGGTGGCACAGGCCTATGTTCAGCAGTGACATCTTTCGGCTGATAATGATGATGAATGGTTGCTATTAGAGTTGCTTCCCGCTTGTGTATGCTTGCCTACATCTTTAAAACGACGCAAGGCATTTTGGTGCGGTTTTTTTTCCATACATGTTATTTATATAGCCGCCAGCCGTAGTAGTCAGCCTCCGTAGCCTAGTTGGTAGTGACCCTGCCTACGAAGCTGGAGGTTCCGGGTTCGAATCCTGGCGAGGGCAATCTTTGTGTATCTATTTATCACAAATGTTTGTTCCTTGGTCTTGGCTGTGTATGTATCTAAGTATCTATCTATACGTATCTATCTATTATATATATCGTCGCCTGGTACCCACAACACAAGCCTTAATTGAGCTTACCGTGGGACTAGGTTGATTTGTGTAAGATGTCCCAAGATATTTATTTATTATTTATTTATTTATATATATTTTTATTGATTCAAGAGGCGACTTACGAATAACAATTTGACTTTGAAGGTTTTAGGTATCAGTCTTGTAACTGTGCCAACCTGGGTCGGTAGTTTGCAATAAACTGTGATATACGGTTTATTATTTAATTATGTCGACCTTCATCATTATTCATCATTAGGTAGGTACCTACTTACATTAATTTTATTGCAGTGCTTACCTTTAATGAGTTATACTAGGTGAAATTTTTATCATGATACAAAATCATATTTTCTGGATTTACTCATGCGACCATCTTTGAAAAAGTTACCTCAAAATCTACATCTCCATACAAATTGTGAAACCAGCTGTCGCTAGTTACAATCGAGTTGTCATTAATATGTGTACAATTATCTATACTGATCCCTTTCAAATGTGTATACATATTAATGCACTTGACTGTAGTAGTTATTATTTTTTCTGCCGTATTCGATATAAGTCCCATGGTAAAAGTTCATCGCAATCATGAGTCAGAGTAGACCATATAATTTTGTATCATGTAAAAGATTTCACCCTGTACTGTACCTATACTGTCATTCTAATATTAAATTGCTGTCAAAGTGAATTTAATGTAGGCTACCTAGGCTTATTTTTAGTAAGAGTTTTTCAATCATTAAAATAAAAAGGCTCTTAATATCGTTATCATTCACCTTTCATTTAAAGTTAAAAAATCTGAGTGTATCAAATAATAAAATAGATACCTGTCAGGTATCTAAAAAATCCCAGAGTCATTCAGTGGTTTCGCAAACTATGAATGAGTTGAGACAATCATGTCGTTTGTAAGTATATTGCACAAAAAGTAGACGCAAAATGCTCTGGCCGTTATGTTTCATGTACCTACCTACCTGCCTACTTTCCAGCTAGATTAAAGCAGCGTTGATAATTCATAATTATATTATACTTAGGTGTGTGTTCTAATTAGATGAATACCCCGGAATCCGGAATCTGCATTGTTCCGTAAGTAATTCCATAAGTCAGAACACCAACTACCTACTGTACCTATGCTTTGAGTTTTATGTGCAATATTAATATTACTAGGCGAGGACAGCTGGGACACTAGTATTCCAATCCAAATATACTACGGTGGCCTCCAAAAAATTAATAGTTGAGTTGATGACAAGTGAGAGAAATCTAATACCGGTCGGCGTGTTTTGCCTTGCCTTGATGGTACGATTTTACTGAGGATGGTTGTTTCCGTTCACGATTGTAGGAAATGGTAGGAATTTTAACGATTATTTTTGTAGTATTTGGAGCGTAAAGATACTTCTTTGTAATTCAACATCAACAAGAAAAATCCTCAAAAAAAACTGCAATAATTATTTAGAAAGCAAAATGAACATTTATAATTATAAGAAATATTTACTCAGACTAAATTGCAGTGCCTTGTACATGCAATTTTTTAAATGTTTAAATGTTGTCTCGCCATCTATCCTATAAAGTGTGTACTGTGTACTATTTCGTTAAGAAAATAGCCAACAGAGGGCGGTAAAATCATTAATACTACTGCCATCTAGCATTTATACAGTAATTTATTATACTATCGTTGTATTTCCTAACACATGTGGACACTCAGGTGGAATAGCATATAAATCAGAGATGGCGCTGATTTCAACAGAAGAGAGCCCTCTGTTGGCAACAACAAATAATGATAGTGTCATTTTAACCTACAAGATGACACTATTATTGAACATTAAAATGTCATTTTTGAATTCCGTGCAAGTTCGTACATGAATTAAATAAAAATAATAAATAGCCATTGTTTATGCAGTACTATCAACAAATCAAAATTAAACTGCTAAAATATTTTAATAACATAAACGCTAAACGCAGCATTAATTTGAAGTTGTCCGCTCGCTGAATGTTAGCAGCAAAGAGTATTGTAATATAATATGAATAAGAGTGGCAACTCTGCGGTCCGTCTTGCATGTATGGGAAGTGCTGCCACCTGCGAGTTTGGAGTCGGAACTAAAGCTGTGTATATATACATACCTACATATATGCCTATATATGCCTATTTTTCTTTAGTTGAGCGGGAATTTCATCCGCGCTTAGCACGCGTACTGTATCTGTGTTTGAAAACTTGCTAAAACTTAGTGTAAACACTACGAAATTGCAAGCTTTCAAATACAGCTACAGTGTAATGCTAAGCGCGGAAGTTTTGATTCCCTTATTACAGATTTTTGAATGAACTAAAACTGTTCATTGAAAAATTTGTTTCAGGGATATTCAGCTAAAGGAGAGAAATAAAATAATAGTAATGATTTATTTTTTTAATTGTTTATGCTTGTTATAATACAACTGAGCTGCTTTTTTCACAGGTTCGTTACCATTATAAGTAAATTTGCCTTCTAATATTCCATTCACCGACCGGCACCAACTATAAATAATAATATTAATAGTAGTGTTTACAAAACATTCTTTTAATTTTTGAGAATGGGCAGTACAATCCATAAAGGAAAAATCGGTTATAATTTCGACAAAAGCTATTATTCTCTCTTTTAGGTTCTTTTCGTGGCAATCGCTGTTTAGGAAGCCAATTGTCGTTTTTTGGATGTCATGAAAGCAAGCTACTAGACAATCCGATGGATATGATAGCCACGCTTTACCTTTCTCAAATTCCTTCGCATGTAGGTACCTGTATTTTTCGTTTTTGGAATCACCCAATAGCTTGCTTTTACATTCTTTACACCCTTTAATAACTTTTTGCAAACATTTCGATAAGGCCCACCCGCAGACATACGTTCTTTGATCAGCCCCAGAATCTGTAAATTCATCTAACAATGTATCTAGAGGCTGATCAATTACAATGTTTTGGGATTGCGAGGGAACATTTTCATTGTTTTTATTTTTAATCAAAAAGGAAAGTGACTGCAAACAGTAATTCATGTCTTTCTCACAATTTGAGTTAATAGAATGATGGCTACTTAAATTATTTAACAACAGGGTTTTAAATGCTCCCTCGAACCCCATGCAGTTGGGTGCAATATTTCTAACACCCAAACTACGTATGCTGCCAAAAAAGTTTTCTAGTGGGTCCTGATTAAAGTTTCTTGTAAACATGGCATCCAATGCGTATTTTTTTGACAACAATTGCCATAGTGATTTAATTCCTTCTATAGTTTTAATAAAGTTATTTATAGTTGGTACATGTTTTACACTTGGTCCGTCAGCTCTATTCACTATGAATTTAACAGATTTTAATGTTTGAAGTCCCTCTTGCCAAAGCGCATGGTGAGGAGAGTTTCTTTTAACAGCTGCTCTATATTTTTTTACCCGAGGATACAGAGAAGCTTGACGCGTTAAGTGAATCAAATAGTTTATCTATTAAAGACACAAAAGGAATTATATCCATATATTCTTGTGGCACTTCTTTTCGGGCAACTAGATTGTCTGTCGCTACAGCCATGCTATGGCTGAGCACTTGCGCAGCATTTTTTACCCTCATTTTTTTAATTTTTTTTGGATCAATATGCTCTTGATTTATTTTAGGCAATAATCTCAACTCACCATGCGACTTATCGGCAGCAAAAATATTAACAAAATACTCCCACTTAATTTTCTTTTGTTGGTTGTTATGCATATATATGAGATCTTTATTTAACAAATTATTTCGAACTCCCTTTAGCAAATGAGGGACATCAAACAATGGTATTATTTCAAGATCATTTACAATAATCACATCATTTTTCCACTCCTTTCTCTCATTGAAATATTTACATTTGGCCTCTGCTATTAAATCATTGATACAGGCTGAATTGGGAGATCCTTGGTCACAAACGGTTGCCACAATCTTAAGCCCCGTAGCCTGCACATTAATTATTACCTCCTTTAATATTTCTTTAAGTTTTTGTGTGGACAACCGTTGCGTAAAATAATATGCTACTGGCTGCTTAAAATTTTTTTTGACGCCTTTTACCATAAACACTAAGGCGTGATTGGCCAAATTTTGCGTTTTATAATTGCCCAAGTTTTCGAAGCCTACAAGGTCATCTGTGTGAGAATTATAAAATATTTGCGGAGCAATCGACATTTCGTCAAATATTAATGTACACAGACGATCTTGTGGCAGCATTTTTGCTACTGTTGAATGTAATTCTTTGAAAATTATAGGATTTATTCCTGGATTTAGCTTAATTTTCGCCAATAACCCCTTTAATACCTTTCTGGAAGGTAACGTGAAGTGCTGACACATTAAAGCATAAGCTTTGGGGCTCTTTTTATAGAATGATAAAGATAAAACCTTTTCATCTAATGTAAATCTATGTCCCTTCTTTTTCTTTTGCCCTTCTAAACATTGCATTCTGACAAATGATTTTACTGACGCAGACATATTTTGCGTAAATTTCTCGAACTCCTTTCTAGGAGACTGCTTATCCAGGTGCTGAAGACGCAATCTGAAATTCTTCAATTTCTGACGTAACCTGCAAATTTCATTTTTCTTTTGCCGAAGCTTCTTTGTGAAGTCCATTCGAGTTTTTTCTTGCAAAAACTCGAAAGTTTTTTCTGAAAATAATAAAAAGACTATCATTAATATGGATTTCAATAAATATTAAAAGAAAAATGTGAATCGTAATTAAAAACTATCCGATTTTAATTACAATTTACGCCTTTTTATAAGAAACAATATAGTACATTACGATACAAGTGTAAAAAAAGGAAGTTCGAAATGAGTGGCGATAAATGAAAACACGGCCGACAAAACATTTAAGAAGACCCGTGAATGTATTGCACAAGAAAGGCGTCACATCGACCAAATTATCAGCCTCCGTAGCATAGTTGGTATTGGTAGTGACCCTGCCTACGAAGCTGGAGGTTCCGGGTTCGAATCCCGGCGAAGGCATTATTTGTGTATTTAATTATCACAAATGTTTGTTCCTTGGTCATGGCTGTCTATGTATTTAAGTATCTATACAGGGTGTTTGGTCAGCGGTGTCGGAGCTTTTAAGGGTTTAAACTACAATCAATTTTATCGATAAATTACCATGCATTTTTTTTTGTGCAAACGATAATTAAATGGCGGCAATTTTAAAATTTCAAACAAACGAATACGGGTGCATGAGGTATTTCTGGAATTATACTTTTATTATCGGTCCTATCTTTGCAAAAAAAATCTCGTTAGAGAGCTCATTAGTACGGTCAAATCGTACATCATTTTATTTACCCTAAACTCGCAAATCAAGAAGTATCGCTGCATTTTTGGTATGTTATTTAGACACCATAGGACAGTATAAAACCACATTTTGCAAGCAAAAAAAAGTTGTACTAGCTGCGTATTACGTGAAAAACTGCTAAATTTACGGTAATTTTTTAGTTACTGATATTTATTAAAAAACTCTTACGTTTTTTGACATTATATGGTAAGAAGCGTTTAAAGATTAATAAATTTCCAACAAGTTCAGCTAATAAACATTACCGTAGGTCTTATAGTTTAAGAGATTCGAGACTTCCAAAAGTACTCTTTTTTGTAAACTAGCTTTATTTTGAGTTTTGCTAACTTTTTCAGCTTAATATCGCCTCACCTAATTATGCTACGAAAAACATGCAATAATGGCCTTATAGCGCACCTAATATTCTTTAATTTAAGGGTAAAATCAGGCCAGTAAACTTTGTAATTGAAAATAAAAACGCGAAATTCAAAAGGCAGGAGGCCCGCTTTCTAAGTTTTTCATACAAATCGCAAGTCGTGTTGCAAAGCTGCAATTTTGGTAATGTTTATTATAGCTCAACTTATTGGAAATTTATTAATCTTTAAACGCTTCTTAACATGTAATGTCAAAAAATGTAAGGTTTTTTTAATAAAAATCAGAAACTAAAAAATTATTGCAAATTTCGCAGTTTTTCACGTACTACGTAGCTAAAACAACTTTTTTTTGCTTGCAAAATGTGGTTTTATAGTGTCCTATGGTGTCTAAACAACATACCAAAAATGCAGCTATACTGCATGCTTTGCGAGTTTAATGTAAAGTTTGACCGTACCACATTAGATAAGCAAATAATTAAGCTAATCATTTGACTCAACTATTTCAACAACAAGGCCAAAAAAATATTAAAAATGAAAAATAGTAACAAATTCACCTTAATTTTTCAATTAATTTAAATTTGCATGAAAACTGGGTCGTTAACATAGGTTTTTGGTATTATTATTTGTTAGTACAGGATTTTAGCTAAAAAAATAACACCATAATTACACGTATTGCGTAGGTGATCTTGATCGTTTTTCTTTGGTAAATGACATCTAATATTTATAACCATAATTACAGTTCCTTAAGTACTTTAGGAATTACAAGTGCTCAAGCATGCACTGGATGGATGGAAGGTGGCCACTTAACTAGTGAGCACACTGCTGACATTCATTTGTTTATGGATTTTGCATCGGGAACGCTAAATGTAGCTGTTTTGGTGCATCTAACCCACGTGCTCTCGGGTATATTATACAATCCCTTACAAGCAGGGACAGGAACCGTTATTTTCTCCATACAAAAAGAACGGTTATTTTTCGCTCTTCGGTATCCTGTATACCCTGGCATCCCAAAGTTATGGGACATGAAGGGGAAGTACCTTAAATATAGGTAGTGTATTTTGCTAAAAGAAGACATTATGTTATTTTTAAAAGTTAGTAATTCTGCATTTAAAAATTTTCTTCGTCTTCGTCTGGGAATCGAACCGACTTGAATGGAAAACCTCCCCCACTTTTAAATGCCAATCGTAAAATAGCTAAAAAATAATAACTCTTCTTAAATAACATAGTATTTTAATTTAAAAGAAAGGAACAACGCGAAATTAATCATTTTAATCATATGAAAAATAAAAACATACATGAAAATGCCGCAGTCAATTAAGGAGGTATTTTTTGTAAATTAATTAATTAAATGCTCAAAATGTGATACCTCTTGTCTTTCGCGAATCGCCAATTTGACTCAATCATTTTAAGTTGTTCCTTTCTTTTAAAATACTATGTTACTTCATCATCATCATTATCATCAGCCAATTGACGTCCACTGCTGGACATAGGCCTCCCCCAGAGAGTTCCACAAAAAGTTCTATGTTACTTAAGAGTTATTAATTTTTAGGTAGTCTTTCGATTGGTATCATAAAAGTAAGATAATTATTTTTTTTACATTTAATTCGGTTCGATTCCCAGACGAAGCAAGTAATTTTTGGAAAATCTATGAATGCAGAATTACTAACTTTTAAAAATAACAAAGTCTTCTTTCAGCAAAATACTAGTGTATTTTGATCTAAGATATTTAAGATACTTCCCCTCCATGTCCCATAACTTTGAGATGCCCTGTATAAACAGTAAGTTATGGAGTAATTTAAAAATGTGATATTGTAAATTACATAAAATATTGAGCAGTACTATTTTACACTATTTTAAAATATTGGGCTATTTCGAGGTTTTTGTAAAATACCGATTCCGGTCCCTGCTTACAAGGCTAGGCGCCTTTGACCATACTAAGCAATACATGCATGCACCTTCTATCAGAATACTACATATTCAGTTTTCTAGAATAGCTAGGTAGCTGGTGTTACCATCTATTGTATTTTTTTGTTAAAACTCAAATCAAATTATTATTTAAATAAATATTCAGTATGTTAGTTTCTACATACAGTATGTTATGCAGTTATTGTAACTTTACATATGGCAAAAACGGACCCATTATAAATTCGTCATGTGCGTCTGTCCGTTCCGTCTGTCACAGCCGATTTACTTCAAAACTATAAATGAGTAATGAAATTTGGTAAGGATATGTGTTGTATGAACCGATACATAATTGGCTATGTAAAGTTTTTCGAAGGTATGAATATTATATTTTTCCCTGATAGCCGTCGTCTTAAGGTTCAAGAAAATGCGGCAAGAAAAATATATAATTTATTCACAGTCTTTTTTTAACTGAGTGAGATGACATGATGGGAAAAATATAATATTCATACCTTCGGAAAACTTTACATAACCAATTAACATCAGTGATGCACCACTCCTGCCAGAGAGTGGTTCCTATTGTAACTTTAAAATAATAGTACATTGTGCATCGAGGGAGGTAAGGACGGAATTATTTGCGAGAGTGTTAGAAGCCCGACGCCGTAGGCGGAGGGCTTTTAATGACTCGAGTTAGTATTCCACTTACCGACCGTGATGCATACAATGTTTTTCATAATATTTTCTTCGGTTACCGCGAGGATTACACATGAAATAAAACGGATAAACCGTTTTCATAGTTTTATTTCATTATTAGGTAATTAAATTTAACTTCATCCTGACGTTTCGAATACTTTAGGTACAGGGTTAGAGTCGCCCGCAGACCACGAACCCTGTAAAGTGTTCGAAACGTCGGGATTAAGTTAAATTTAATTAATATACACGAGTTTACCCGTTTTCATAGTTTTATTTTATTTATTCATTATGTCATGATTTTGTTTCAAAATACCGCCGTGTGGCAGGTACTAGGTACTATACTAAATTGTAAACAATTGGGGTTGAGACCCTCCATACATGTAACCGAGGGGTAGATTTTTTACGATGTACATAATGCGTGTGGGCTATCAATAGAAAGGACTTTGAAAATGATATAAAGGTTTCTAAAACACATTTATATTTAAGCAATCCGTTTTCGAGATATCAGTCTTAAAAAGTGTGCCCCCCCCCTCTTTTTCTTAAACTACGCGGTATAAAATAAAAATAAAATGTGTTATGCATATTAATATACTCTTTAAACGATTTTTGGTTTCATTAGATTATCTCTTATAGTTTTTGAGATATGTTGATTTAACTGTATTTTTTATGATTAATTGATAATAGCACGGAGCCCTACGCGCGCGATTTAGTCTCGAACTTCGTCGGTTTTTTGAAAGTAGCGAATAGTAAATTTTTTAAGTATTGTTGTTTTCATATTTATAAAGGAACACCCGTCATTCTGACTATCACAATCCTTTCCATAGGGCTTGTCCATTAATCACGTCATACGATTTTGGCCTATTTTAGACCCCTCCCTCCACCCCCCATGGTGATACTTGGTGATATTTTCTGGACCCCCCCTCCCTAGCCAATATGACGTGTAATTTATTGCCAACTTAAGTAGTCCTTTTAATAAAAAACTTTTTTGCTAACTACGAGGTATATTGAACGTATTGTCAAGTTCGCGAAGTTTTAAAACTTAGTTCAGGGTTTGACATCTAGTTATAATTAAAAAGTGTATTAAAAAAATGCTGTTCAGCAAAGAGTGCCAAAAAATTACACGTGATTTGTCCGATGACCCCCCCCCCCCTCCCTTATGGTGATAATTGGTGATTTTTCTTGACCCTCCCCTCCCCCTATACAGTATGACGTGATTAATGGACAAGTCCATAGTATTTTTAAAGTATTTTTTTTACAAGACTTATAAACCAATTAATTATTCTTACCAGCATCAAATTTTTTTCGTGGTAGTCTATCTTGAGACTTATCAGGTACAACTGGACAAGTTGTTTCAGTGGACCCAGATGGAAGTAGTAAGTCTGTCACATCAACTGCTAGTCTAGATGGCCCCGGTACATTTGTTATATCGGTGAATGGCGTTGTTTGGAAATACTCTCGTTGTGGGTGAGTGTAGCTATGATCAGCTTGTACAAATGTCGAGAAACTTTGTCGCACACCTGGAACCCACATATTAAAAAATATTATTAGTTGAATCAACCTAAGATTCATTGGCATAAATTATAAGTTTCATCACAATTGTAGAACCAATACTTTTGTATACAGGGTGGAAATTCTTTTTGGGTCAGTGAGGGCAGCTGATCTGATCTGATCCAGAATGGCTACGCGAAAATGGTCTTAGAAGACCTTCGCATGATTTTAAATTTATGAAGATTGACGTTTACAGATTTTGGAAAAAACATTCAGGGTCATTATTCACAAACAATTTTTTTATGCCAATCGATCCTGTTTCTGTTCAGGATCAAAAGCTTGGGACCAAAAAAAAATGTTCGGGTAGAAAAGCCGCGAATCGAGAATTAAAATTCCCATACAAATTGTATGAAAATTAAAAATTTAATTTTTCACGCTAAATTTTTTTATGCCAATGGAATCGTCCATTCCTATCTAGTACCAATAGTTTCCTAGGGGTCAACCTACGGCAATGTACAAAAAAGCCAATCGATTTGCGGCTTTCCTGGTCGAAATTTTTTTTTGCACCATACAAGCTTTTGATCCTGAAGAGAAACAGCATTGATTTGCATCAAAAAAAAAGTTAGCAAAAATGTCAATTTCTCGCACCCTGTATGTTTTTTATAAAATCTGAAAACGCCAATATTCATTAATTTAAAATCGAGGGAAGGTCTTCTAAGACCATATTCGCGTAGCTACCCACTTGCCCTCACTGACCCAAAAAGAATTTCCATCCTGTATTTGTCCAAATATTGTCACCTATCTATGCAAGAGAGTTCACTAAGAAATATTTTCCCAAATAAATGAATTGCGAGCAAATGTTTTTAGCTGCAATTAAAGAACGTGCGAAAACGACGGAGCGACACGATAGGATACATAACACATAACATGCAACCGTGATTGCCCACCTGGTTTATAAAGCATTACTGAAAAATTCATAAATATTTTAGACGGTGTCCATATGTACATGTATGTACACTCGCGGTCAATGAATACGGGTCAGGTGGATTATTTCATAGAAAATACTGGAAACATGCTGATTAAAAATATTTAAAATAAATATTTATAATACAAGAGGAACCGTTTTTAACATCATTGTATTGGAATTTCCCTGAAGTTTTCACCCGATCCGAAAAACACGGAACTTTATCGTCAGAAAACTCCGTAGATATAAAAATAGCAACTCATGATTTAAAAACTCGTATTACCATACATTTTAGGTGGTTTTCTTAAACGGTCTACATTTTTGTCTCTACAAACCAACCTAACGACAATTTTAAAGTTTTTTTGGGTTTATTTATAAATTTAGGGAAATTCCAATATAAATAAAAATAGATTTTACCTACACTATAAATATTTTGAAAAAATATTTGAAATCTGCATGTTTGCATTATTTTCTATGAAAAAAAAACCACCTGACCCGTATTCATTGACCGAGTGTGTATATAAGATTTTTATTATCTTATCGTTTGGAACATATAAAAATAAATCTGTGTACCTACCATAAACTCAACAAGTTAAAAGTATAGTATATGCACTTTCTGAAGTACATAGATCTTTTTTTCGCCTATCTATACTACCAAGGGCTGACAAAAATCCCCTCTCACAGTCATCTCTTTCATTAAGCAATTCAGTATTCAATTCCTTGCAAGTTTTCAATTAAATCAAATGAAGCTGAAGCTTGTCAAGATTTTCCTGCTAGTGAGCTAAACTATTAAATTCACACTTTAAGGCCTTTATTCAACGTGATTAAATACATATGAAATAATTAGAAGGGACCCTGCAAAAATCAGCTGCTCATTCTTTGAGAACTCAGAGGAGTTTTTTTCCTAGTTATAAATGCACAGAAATTAAAATCAATTTATACTTACGATGTAAGTTCACAGAGGGGATTGCTGACCGCTTTAGACGTCTTCCAGATATCTTGTGTTGGGGATCAAAATGGTGATCACATACTCTTTTATTTTTGTATATTCTAATACTATCAGTTTCTTTCAGTTTATTTCCAATTACTGACACCCAAGCAGTAAAAACATCAGGATGTTTTTCTGGGTGAGGAAAGCGATGTGAGGGCACACCAAGAGTGACTAGAATAATAAAACAAATATTATTTACACAAGTGTGGTAATTAAAAGGTAAAAGCAGCCAAGAACACAGCTAGATTAGTGGTGGAATTACAGCTTACAACTGGAATTACAACAGTTAAATAGTTTTTTTTTACTAAAAATGTTATTCTAAAGCAGTGTTTGTTCTTTATCTCTGTTGTTTACTTAGTGTTCTGAGCGAGCATTCCCTTGTTCGTGGGCTGAGGAACGAACATTTTGCTATATGAAATCCTGTTTTCATCTGCCCAAGAACGAACGAATGCTCGCTCAGAACACTAGTTGGAAAACGCGGCTTAACTGTTCAGCATTATTTTAAAATTAATGCATAGCACTCGACACAATTTGGTTTGTGATTGATGATGGAAAAATTAGAAAAATACCACACGACGCGTATATCTACTCATAACAGCTATAACATCAATATCGATAAATAAAAAAATATGTTATTCGCTCAAGAATATACAACAAGAAAACATTCTATATCATGGTCTTTTTCGAACGATCTTTCTTTTTAAACTACTAACTTGTGTGTTGTGTTACTATTAATAGTTTTTTAAAGTTTTCATACGCCATTATCATTTGACTGACGAGTGATGTGATAACAGAAAATTACACGCAAAACTAATTCCAACTATTGATGTTGAGAAAAGTCTTACTAAAATGCTTATGATTGTTATGATATAACTTTATAAGTTGAAATAAAATTAACTTACCTAAAGGGTCACAGCCATAAACACAATGTTTCTTCGGTATTTCACTCATATTGAAACACCGAAAAGATCACTCGAAACAAGTAAAAACTTAACAAAAAACACAACTATAACGATTAATAACAAGAAACAATAACAGAAACAACAAACAAAAACAAGAATTTCGAGAGAAAACTTCGAAAAGCGCGTCAAGCATCTAAACTTCAAAGAGGCAGAGCTGACAATGATTTGATTTGAAATTTGACAAGTTTAAGCAAAATGGCTGCCTATTAGTTTCGTAAACACTCGCCAGCGGGCACTGTCTGTAAAGAAAATTGTTGCCACCTTAAGTGTGCCCCC
>JALPQI010031076.1:0-18691 GCA_025490895.1 Thaumatotibia leucotreta
AAATTTGCATGAAAACTGGGTCGTTAACATAGGTTTTTGGTATTATTATTTGTTAGTACAGGATTTTAGCTAAAAAATAACACCATAATTACACGTATTGCGTAGGTGATCTTGATCGTTTTTCTTTGGTAAATGACATCTAATATTTATAACCATAATTACAGTTCCTTAAGTACTTTAGGAATTACAAGTGCTCAAGCATGCACTGGATGGATGGAAGGTGGCCACTTAACTAGTGAGCACACTGCTGACATTCATTTGTTTATGGATTTTGCATCGGGAACGCTAAATGTAGCTGTTTTGGTGCATCTAACCCACGTGCTCTCGGGTATATTATACAATCCCTTACAAGCAGGGACAGGAACCGTTATTTTCTCCATACAAAAAGAACGGTTATTTTTCGCTCTTCGGTATCCTGTATACCCTGGCATCCCAAAGTTATGGGACATGAAGGGGAAGTACCTTAAATATAGGTAGTGTATTTTGCTAAAAGAAGACATTATGTTATTTTTAAAAGTTAGTAATTCTGCATTTAAAAATTTTCTTCGTCTTCGTCTGGGAATCGAACCGACTTGAATGGAAAACCTCCCCCACTTTTAAATGCCAATCGTAAAATAGCTAAAAAATAATAACTCTTCTTAAATAACATAGTATTTTAATTTAAAAGAAAGGAACAACGCGAAATTAATCATTTTAATCATATGAAAAATAAAAACATACATGAAAATGCCGCAGTCAATTAAGGAGGTATTTTTTGTAAATTAATTAATTAAATGCTCAAAATGTGATACCTCTTGTCTTTCGCGAATCGCCAATTTGACTCAATCATTTTAAGTTGTTCCTTTCTTTTAAAATACTATGTTACTTCATCATCATCATTATCATCAGCCAATTGACGTCCACTGCTGGACATAGGCCTCCCCCAGAGAGTTCCACAAAAAGTTCTATGTTACTTAAGAGTTATTAATTTTTAGGTAGTCTTTCGATTGGTATCATAAAAGTAAGATAATTATTTTTTTTACATTTAATTCGGTTCGATTCCCAGACGAAGCAAGTAATTTTTGGAAAATCTATGAATGCAGAATTACTAACTTTTAAAAATAACAAAGTCTTCTTTCAGCAAAATACTAGTGTATTTTGATCTAAGATATTTAAGATACTTCCCCTCCATGTCCCATAACTTTGAGATGCCCTGTATAAACAGTAAGTTATGGAGTAATTTAAAAATGTGATATTGTAAATTACATAAAATATTGAGCAGTACTATTTTACACTATTTTAAAATATTGGGCTATTTCGAGGTTTTTGTAAAATACCGATTCCGGTCCCCTGCTTACAAGGCTAGGCGCCTTTGACCATACTAAGCAATACATGCATGCACCTTCTATCAGAATACTACATATTCAGTTTTCTAGAATAGCTAGGTAGCTGGTGTTACCATCTATTGTATTTTTTTGTTAAAACTCAAATCAAATTATTATTTAAATAAATATTCAGTATGTTAGTTTCTACATACAGTATGTTATGCAGTTATTGTAACTTTACATATGGCAAAAACGGACCCATTATAAATTCGTCATGTGCGTCTGTCCGTTCCGTCTGTCACAGCCGATTTACTTCAAAACTATAAATGAGTAATGAAATTTGGTAAGGATATGTGTTGTATGAACCGATACATAATTGGCTATGTAAAGTTTTTCGAAGGTATGAATATTATATTTTTCCCTGATAGCCGTCGTCTTAAGGTTCAAGAAAATGCGGCAAGAAAAATATATAATTTATTCACAGTCTTTTTTTAACTGAGTGAGATGACATGATGGGAAAAATATAATATTCATACCTTCGGAAAACTTTACATAACCAATTAACATCAGTGATGCACCACTCCTGCCAGAGAGTGGTTCCTATTGTAACTTTAAAATAATAGTACATTGTGCATCGAGGGAGGTAAGGACGGAATTATTTGCGAGAGTGTTAGAAGCCCGACGCCGTAGGCGGAGGGCTTTTAATGACTCGAGTTAGTATTCCACTTACCGACCGTGATGCATACAATGTTTTTCATAATATTTTCTTCGGTTACCGCGAGGATTACACATGAAATAAAACGGATAAACCGTTTTCATAGTTTTATTTCATTATTAGGTAATTAAATTTAACTTCATCCTGACGTTTCGAATACTTTAGGTACAGGGTTAGAGTCGCCCGCAGACCACGAACCCTGTAAAGTGTTCGAAACGTCGGGATTAAGTTAAATTTAATTAATATACACGAGTTTACCCGTTTTCATAGTTTTATTTTATTTATTCATTATGTCATGATTTTGTTTCAAAATACCGCCGTGTGGCAGGTACTAGGTACTATACTAAATTGTAAACAATTGGGGTTGAGACCCTCCATACATGTAACCGAGGGGTAGATTTTTTACGATGTACATAATGCGTGTGGGCTATCAATAGAAAGGACTTTGAAAATGATATAAAGGTTTCTAAAACACATTTATATTTAAGCAATCCGTTTTCGAGATATCAGTCTTAAAAAGTGTGCCCCCCCCCTCTTTTTCTTAAACTACGCGGTATAAAAATAAAAATAAAATGTGTTATGCATATTAATATACTCTTTAAACGATTTTTGGTTTCATTAGATTATCTCTTATAGTTTTTGAGATATGTTGATTTAACTGTATTTTTTTATGATTAATTGATAATAGCACGGAGCCCTACGCGCGCGATTTAGTCTCGAACTTCGTCGGTTTTTTGAAAGTAGCGAATAGTAAATTTTTTAAGTATTGTTGTTTTCATATTTATAAAGGAACACCCGTCATTCTGACTATCACAATCCTTTCCATAGGGCTTGTCCATTAATCACGTCATACGATTTTTGGCCTATTTTAGACCCCTCCCTCCACCCCCCATGGTGATACTTGGTGATATTTTCTGGACCCCCCTCCGTAGCCAATATGACGTGTCATTTATTGCCTACTTAAGTAGTCCTTTTAATAAAAAACTTTTTTGCTAACTACGAGGTATATTGAACGTATTGTCAAGTTCGCGAAATTTTAAAACTTAGTTTAGGGTTTGACATCTAGTTATAATTAAAAAGTGTATTAAAAAAAATGCTGTTCAGCAAAGAGTGCCAAAAAATTACACGTGATTTGTCCGATGACCCCCCCCCCCCTCCCTTATGGTGATAATTGGTGATTTTTCTTGACCCTCCCTCCCCCTATACAGTATGACGTGATTAATGGACAAGTCCATAGTATTTTTAAAGTATTTTTTTTACAAGACTTATAAACCAATTAATTATTCTTACCAGCATCAAATTTTTTTCGTGGTAGTCTATCTTGAGACTTATCAGGTACAACTGGACAAGTTGTTTCAGTGGACCCAGATGGAAGTAGTAAGTCTGTCACATCAACTGCTAGTCTAGATGGCCCCGGTACATTTGTTATATCGGTGAATGGCGTTGTTTGGAAATACTCTCGTTGTGGGTGAGTGTAGCTATGATCAGCTTGTACAAATGTCGAGAAACTTTGTCGCACACCTGGAACCCACATATTAAAAAATATTATTAGTTGAATCAACCTAAGATTCATTGGCATAAATTATAAGTTTCATCACAATTGTAGAACCAATACTTTTGTATACAGGGTGGAAATTCTTTTTGGGTCAGTGAGGGCAGCTGATCTGATCTGATCCAGAATGGCTACGCGAAAATGGTCTTAGAAGACCTTCGCATGATTTTAAATTTATGAAGATTGACGTTTACAGATTTTGGAAAAAACATTCAGGGTCATTATTCACAAACAATTTTTTTATGCCAATCGATCCTGTTTCTGTTCAGGATCAAAAGCTTGGGACCAAAAAAAAATGTTCGGGTAGAAAAGCCGCGAATCGAGAATTAAAATTCCCATACAAATTGTATGAAAATTAAAAATTTAATTTTTCACGCTAAATTTTTTTATGCCAATGGAATCGTCCATTCCTATCTAGTACCAATAGTTTCCTAGGGGTCAACCTACGGCAATGTACAAAAAAGCCAATCGATTTGCGGCTTTCCTGGTCGAAATTTTTTTTTGCACCATACAAGCTTTTGATCCTGAAGAGAAACAGCATTGATTTGCATCAAAAAAAAAGTTAGCAAAAATGTCAATTTCTCGCACCCTGTATGTTTTTTTATAAAATCTGAAAACGCCAATATTCATTAATTTAAAATCGAGGGAAGGTCTTCTAAGACCATATTCGCGTAGCTACCCACTTGCCCTCACTGACCCAAAAAGAATTTCCATCCTGTATTTGTCCAAATATTGTCACCTATCTATGCAAGAGAGTTCACTAAGAAATATTTTCCAAATAAATGAATTGCGAGCAAATGTTTTTAGCTGCAATTAAAGAACGTGCGAAAACGACGGAGCGACACGATAGGATACATAACACATAACATGCAACCGTGATTGCCCACCTGGTTTATAAAGCATTACTGAAAAATTCATAAATATTTTAGACGGTGTCCATATGTACATGTATGTACACTCGCGGTCAATGAATACGGGTCAGGTGGATTATTTCATAGAAAATACTGGAAACATGCTGATTAAAAATATTTAAAATAAATATTTATAATACAAGAGGAACCGTTTTTAACATCATTGTATTGGAATTTCCCTGAAGTTTTCACCCGATCCGAAAAACACGGAACTTTATCGTCAGAAAACTCCGTAGATATAAAAATAGCAACTCATGATTTAAAAACTCGTATTACCATACATTTTAGGTGGTTTTCTTAAACGGTCTACATTTTTGTCTCTACAAACCAACCTAACGACAATTTTAAAGTTTTTTTGGGTTTATTTATAAATTTAGGGAAATTCCAATATAAATAAAAATAGATTTTACCTACACTATAAATATTTTGAAAAAATATTTGAAATCTGCATGTTTGCATTATTTTCTATGAAAAAAAAACCACCTGACCCGTATTCATTGACCGAGTGTGTATATAAGATTTTTATTATCTTATCGTTTGGAACATATAAAAATAAATCTGTGTACCTACCATAAACTCAACAAGTTAAAAGTATAGTATATGCACTTTCTGAAGTACATAGATCTTTTTTTTCGCCTATCTATACTACCAAGGGCTGACAAAAATCCCCTCTCACAGTCATCTCTTTCATTAAGCAATTCAGTATTCAATTCCTTGCAAGTTTTCAATTAAATCAAATGAAGCTGAAGCTTGTCAAGATTTTCCTGCTAGTGAGCTAAACTATTAAATTCACACTTTAAGGCCTTTATTCAACGTGATTAAATACATATGAAATAATTAGAAGGGACCCTGCAAAAATCAGCTGCTCATTCTTTGAGAACTCAGAGGAGTTTTTTTCCTAGTTATAAATGCACAGAAATTAAAATCAATTTATACTTACGATGTAAGTTCACAGAGGGGATTGCTGACCGCTTTAGACGTCTTCCAGATATCTTGTGTTGGGGATCAAAATGGTGATCACATACTCTTTTATTTTTGTATATTCTAATACTATCAGTTTCTTTCAGTTTATTTCCAATTACTGACACCCAAGCAGTAAAAACATCAGGATGTTTTTCTGGGTGAGGAAAGCGATGTGAGGGCACACCAAGAGTGACTAGAATAATAAAACAAATATTATTTACACAAGTGTGGTAATTAAAAGGTAAAAGCAGCCAAGAACACAGCTAGATTAGTGGTGGAATTACAGCTTACAACTGGAATTACAACAGTTAAATAGTTTTTTTTTACTAAAAATGTTATTCTAAAGCAGTGTTTGTTCTTTATCTCTGTTGTTTACTTAGTGTTCTGAGCGAGCATTCCCTTGTTCGTGGGCTGAGGAACGAACATTTTGCTATATGAAATCCTGTTTTCATCTGCCCAAGAACGAACGAATGCTCGCTCAGAACACTAGTTGGAAACGCGGCTTAACTGTTCAGCATTATTTTAAAATTAATGCATAGCACTCGACACAATTTGGTTTGTGATTGATGATGGAAAAATTAGAAAAATACCACACGACGCGTATATCTACTCATAACAGCTATAACATCAATATCGATAAATAAAAAAATATGTTATTCGCTCAAGAATATACAACAAGAAAACATTCTATATCATGGTCTTTTTCGAACGATCTTTCTTTTTAAACTACTAACTTGTGTGTTGTGTTACTATTAATAGTTTTTTAAAGTTTTCATACGCCATTATCATTTGACTGACGAGTGATGTGATAACAGAAAATTACACGCAAAACTAATTCCAACTATTGATGTTGAGAAAAGTCTTACTAAAATGCTTATGATTGTTATGATATAACTTTATAAGTTGAAATAAAATTAACTTACCTAAAGGGTCACAGCCATAAACACAATGTTTCTTCGGTATTTCACTCATATTGAAACACCGAAAAGATCACTCGAAACAAGTAAAAACTTAACAAAAAACACAACTATAACGATTAATAACAAGAAACAATAACAGAAACAACAAACAAAAACAAGAATTTCGAGAGAAAACTTCGAAAAGCGCGTCAAGCATCTAAACTTCAAAGAGGCAGAGCTGACAATGATTTGATTTGAAATTTGACAAGTTTAAGCAAAATGGCTGCCTATTAGTTTCGTAAACACTCGCCAGCGGGCACTGTCTGTAAAGAAAATTGTTGCCACCTTAAGTGTGCCCCCCCTGGTTCTTCAGCTGCGTTTATGATTTCAAATTTTAACGGAACTCTGTTTCGTTAAATTCTAGTGTACTTTCAGAAGTGCATATTTTACACAAATATTTTTATGCGTTAAGCGATCTAATGCGTTTAAACAAATAGTGTTAGTGTTATTATTAGTGATTTTGTTGAAATACTGATTTAAGGCTGAATACGCCCACGAGCGTGCTTTTGCGTGAACAAAGCAATGGCACAGTTCAACTATCTCAATGAATTGAATAGTTTAGCTACTACGATGGACGGCCCTATAACTCGAGGGCCTCCTCAGCGTTGGGCAAAGAAAAGCAATAATGAGAACATAAATCCAGGCTTGAGTGCGTCTTTCAAAAACTCTTCTAACGTAAATATAAGTTCATGTAACCAATCTATGCAGAAGTTGTCGATATCAGCTAACCAAAGCATCAACAGCGTACATTCCAGCAAAACCCCGACCCGAACTGAAAATAAGAAAGGAAAAAAAACTCCTTCTAAAAACAAGTCACCAGGTATATATATTTTTTTAATTATTGGACTAAAAAGTTTAAGTTTTTTACTATAGCAGTCGATGAATGTTTTCAGGGCGCTCCACCACTCCTACACCAAATAAGGCTTCTAAAACACCAAATAAGGCTGACAGATTCATCCCGTCTAGAAGTAACTCCAATTATGACTTGTGCCATTACATGGTGAGTTTTATGTTTTTACCCTCATGTCTCTGGTACCATCCGCTCCTTAAGTTTGAGATTATGTTTTTGAGGTTTCACATGTTGAAAATGTTTGGATGGCGCTCTGTGCTTGTCTGGTCTCTCTCTTATCGCACCCTGCTTACACATATTTGATCAAGTACGGACTAGAGGTGTGCGCCGATCGGCGTGGCGTCCGCCGCCGGTCATTTTAGCCACGCCGCCGCCGCCGATGTTTTCACCGACGTGAAATCGGCGTGAAAATAATTATTTTTTTTATCTGTTTTGTGTGCGTACATTGCAACTTTACGTCATTAGAAGTGGTAGTAATAATACAAGCGTTGCTATCTTTTGCATTTTTCGCATTTAAGGCCCGGAACCGACGGGGTCTGGCAATCTTACGGCTAAAGTAAAGCGCAACATCGACTTAGCGAGTGGTTTTATGGGTTTCGCGCAGCAGGGGTCGGCATCTTCGAGAGCACCCTCAGTACTTAAGACCATACAATCTAAAGTGTTTGAGGGTGATCTCAGGGGTGCTGTCCGGTTACTTATGTCAGATGACACCATTGCACCATCAGGCCCCGAAACCCTAGCAACTTTGGAGTCCAAGCACCCACCCCATCTCGACCTCTTGTGCTTTCACTTGAACCGGACAGATCTATTTCAGCTCTCGAGGTCAAGGCAGAGGACGTTGTTCGTGCAATTAGTTCCTTCTACAATGGTTCTGCGGCCGGACTGGACGGAATTCGTTCGGCAGTTTTAAAGGAGCTTGCTTCTCCCTCCGCAGGTGATAGTGGTTTTCGTTTACTCGAGAGTTTAACAAAATTATGTAACTTTTTACTGAGCGGTCAAGTTAATGTTGATGTGTGTCCCTTTATTAATGGAGCGTCACTTTGCGCTTTAGTGAAAAAGGACGGTGGAGTCCGGCCGATAGCTGTTGGTAGCACTTTTCGTCGGTTGGTCGCCAAGCTTGCGGGTGTTTTGCAGTGAGGGAGCAAATGTACAGCCTCATCAGCTGGGATTTGGTACTAAGCTTGGATGCGAAGAGGCCAGGCCATCCACGCGACGCGAGCTTTTGCTCTGAATCCAGGGAACTCCGACTGCGTTATTGTTAAACTTGACATGAAAAACGCCTTTAATTCAATTGAGCGTGACATGCTTTTGAGCGAGGTCAAAGACAAGGTACCTTCCCTCTACCCTTTCCTCTTTCAGGTTTATTCATCTTCTACTAACCTTTTCTACAATAAATCTCTAATTCTGTCTCAGGTCAGCAGCAGATCCCAGCAGGGCCCACTCGCCTTCAGTCTCGCAATTCACAAAGTTATTTCAGAGCTGAAATCCCCGTTCAATGTTGGGTACCTTGACGATGGTACCCTTGGGGGTTGGGGGGAAGGCTGAAGTAGTGGAGCGAGATCTGTTGACCCTCCTGCCCCAGTTACAACAGCTGGGGTGTGAAGTTAATGCAGCGAATTGCGAGTTCTTTCCTTGTAGCCCAGACTCTTCCTGTTCTTTCTCTTCTTTTGGCGCCTTGGTACCTGGCCTGGTACATTTGTCAACGTGCTCTTTCAGCCTTTTGGGGGCACCAATTTTCCCAGAAACTATTCCTGAGGCCTTTGAAGAAGGCAGGCAACTGCTTTTGCTAGCTAGAGATAGGCTTCGGGATCTGTCAGCCCATGTAGTACTCATCCTTCTGCGCTTTTGTTTCGCGGTCCCGAAGCTAACGTATTTTACGTACCGTTCCTGCGTGGCTTTACTCCGGAGATATAGACTCTTTTGACTCGGTCCTGAAGGAGTCAATAGAGTCCCTGTTAAATGTGTCTCTCGACACGGGACAGTGGGACCAAGCTTCACTCCTTGTTCGAGATGGTGGATTGAGAATAAGGCGAGCGCGGGATGTGTGCCTGCCAGCTTTCTTGGCGTCTGCCAGCGGAGTCGCGGAACTAGTCGCCCATATTTTCGCGATGGACGGCGGCAAGGCGACCATCCCGTACGCGTCCGAGGCTGTGTGGTTTGCTGTAAGCCCTGGCTTCCGGATAAGCCAGAGCATCAGCGGTCATAGGATGATGTGGGGGTGAGGTGTGTGGTTGACAGTCTTTTGGAGGGTACTGGGGGTGTGGAGAGGGCGCGTCTAATGGCCGTGTCGAGGCGTGAATCGGGAGCGTGGGTGGTTACAGGCGCTTCCCTGTCCAAATATGGGTACTCTCCTTGATGACAACTCTTTGCGGGTGGCTGTTGCTCTCCACCTGGGCTGCGATGTTTGCGAACCACATTTAAGCATCTGCGGTGCCATGGTAATTATTTTCTATCGAATCGATTTTCTTAAATCGTGTTTTGGCTTCACGTTTGCACCACTACCACAATATATGGGTGTTGTCAGCGTCTTAAACCAAATAATTACGACAATTATAAACAATGTACACTTACTGAATTACACGCCAATTGGTCAAATTATTAAAAAAGAATGTGCACATTGATTTATTGATCACATTGTCATTAAAAGATTTAAATAGAAGAAAAGATGTTTAGATCCTTTATTCCATTTTGAATAAACCCGTCCTTTTTAAAATTTTAACTTGTCTCTTTCATTACGCCGATCACGCCGATTACGCCGCCGCCGCCGGCCATTTTCAGACCGGCGGCCGCCGCCGATGGTTTGGCCATCGGCGCACACCTCTAGTACGGACAACAATGTCAGAGGCCACCTAGTTGCTAAATGGAAGATCCAACTTTTTAATGTTTTTCAGATGAGCCGTGAAGATGACAAAGGTGAAGAGGTAGTTGCGCAGAAAGTAGCGGGAGAGGCTATTGGAAGAGCCCTCACTGACATGGAGCCTGGACGGCTTCTACAGTACACTTGCAAGGCCCCAGCGGCGCCCGAGGGCTATCAGAACAGACTCCGAGTGGTTTACTCACAGGTTTGTGTCAGCTTTGTTAATGATATTGGATTTTTAGATAATAAATAAAATAAAAAGCCCATTTATTCCGTAAACAAAAAATAGAAGTGAACAATTTGAAAAACTTATTAAAGTAACTATTTAGGGATCAATTTGGTTAGGACCCCTTTCTCAGGTAAAGGCCTCCTCCAGCTATTGCCATCTGTTTCTTTCTTTTGCGGGCTTGGACCATTCTGATTTTTGGATACTGGAAGAAAACTAGCACTTGGTTACTTTATAATATGTAAAAGGTACTGTGGTACTAAATAAAAGCGTGACTTTTTCTTCATTCCGTAAAACTGGTTTTGTTCATATACTTGTAGGCAAAGGTGCCATCATCTGTGAAAAACACTACAAGATACATTCCCCAAGCTCCGGACAGGATTTTGGATGCTCCTGAAATTCTTGACGACTATTGTAAGTATTTCGGATATTTCTTTCCTCTTCTGCTATTTGTAATTTTATTGTAAGCCTTAATAAGTAAGTTTTGATTAGACTAGTTGTTTTTGTACTGGACCTTGTCTGTCTCTTGTCTTTGTCCATATTGACATAGGTGACAGTGAACTGGACACATAGCAGTGAGCAAAATTCTTAAGTAATGTTTATAGTATGATTAGAAATTAATTCAAATTGTTTCTAATGTTATAAACAACAACTACTAACAAAAATGCCTAGGCAAGCAGGGATAATAAAGGGGCTCTTTTTTAGTATTTTTATCCTCCTAAGACCTGCCAGACTATATTCTTTAAATCTCATTGTGAACCAAGGTTCACAAAGCAAGCTTTGTAAGGAAAAGTGGTGAATATTGTTTGTTTGCAAAATCTATCGAACTGTAAAAATGCGACTTTATTCAGTTTATGAAAGGTTTACCTCTTCATTGAAGTACTAGTGCACATTAGGCCTTTTATTTTTATTTTTTAACTTTACAAGGCTATAATAATAAAACTAGTTTTTTGCTCTGTGCGCGAGGCCCAAGGGCCTCGCGGGCCTCTCTTTTTGTCGACTGGAGGGGTGGGGTATTGGAGATATTTTTTTTATTTTCTTTAATTTTTTTATTATTGATTTTGTATTATTTTCTAATTTTATCGCAGTTTTTGGGCTTTTGAGCTGGACTCCTGCAGCTCGGCCTTCGGCCTCGCGAGCTGTCAGGCCTCTGAGGGACGCTTCGGGCCTTCGGCCCTACGCGGAGCTCGGCCTTCGGCCTTCGCAGATTGTCGAAACGAATCGTCGGGCCTGCGGCCCTCCGATTCGTTTTCATGTTACACTTTTTCATTGAGTAGCATGGATGCCTTGGACTCCTGCAGCTCGGCCTTCGGCCTCGCGAGCTGTCAGGCCTCTGGGGGACGCTTCGGGCCTTCGGCCCTACGCGGAGCTCGGCCTTCGGCCTTCGCAGATTGTCGAAACGAATCGTCGGGCCTGCGGCCCTCCGATTCGTTTTCATGTTACACTTTTTCATTGAGTAGCATGGATGCCTTGGACTCCTGCAGCTCGGCCTTCGGCCTCGCGAGCTGTCACGCCTCTGAGGGACGCTTCGGGCCTTCGGCCCTACGCGGAGCTCGGCCTTCGGCCTTCGCCGATTGTCGAAACGAATCGTCGGGCCTGCGGCCCTCCGATTCATTTTCATGTTACACTTTATCATTGAGTAGCATGGGAGTTCTGGACTCAAGCAGCTCGGCCTTCGGCCTCGCGAGCTGGCTCGCCTGTATTGGACGCTTCGGGCCTTCGGCCCTACGCGGAGCTCGGCCTTCGGCCTTCGCTGCTACGAGGCTTCGCCTTCGGGCCTTCGGCCCTCAGGCTCAGCTTACATAGTTACTCAGACTTTTTTATACGTAGAAAAGCTTTATTTTCTCGCAGCTCGGCCTCCGGCCTCGCAGGCTACCGCGCCTCTGTGGGACGCTCCGGGCCTTCGGCCCTACGCGGAGCTCGGCCTGCGGCCTTCGCTGGGGTTCGAAGCGAACCGTCGGGCCTGCGGCCCTCCGGTTCGCTTATTAAGACAGTTAGGAAGGGCAGTTTCACCGCGTGGGCTCGCCCGTCGGGCCTTCGGCCCTCGGGCTCGCGCGGAGAGCACCTCGATCGTGACGCTCCGGGCCTTCGGCCCTACGCGGAGCTCGGCCTTCGGCCTTCGCGGGCTTGACGCCTCGCCATCGGGCCTTCGGCCCTCAGGCTCTACTTATTAAGATACTGGGGTTGTTGAACGCTTGGTAGCTCGATTTGCTCGGAGCTCGGCCTTCGGCCTCGCTTTAAATTACTTGGGGGTGACGCGCTTGGGCACTCGGGTCGAAGCTCCGGGCCTTCGGCCCTCCGCAAGGTCGGCCTTCGGCCTCCCACCCTGAAGCTCGCCCTTCGGGCTCGCTTAACATAGATTTATATTGGTTCTGGTAATGTTCCGGCCCTCCTGCAGCGAGGCCTTCGGCCTCGCCCAAAATTACTGGAGTTCGGGACCCCCTTGGGCCCCGGGAGTGAAGCTCCGGGCCTTCGGCCCTCCGCGGGGTCGGCCTTCGGCCTCCCGGCCTGAAGCTCGCCCTTCGGGCTCGCTTAACTTACTTAGGATTTTGACTTTTTGTTCGGGGTGTCCGCCATCTTGGATTTTTTTCCAAATTTTTTTTCAGATTATCACTCCTGGGCCCAAATAATGCCCGCATGCCAAATTTCAGCGCGATCGGACCATTATTTCGAAAAATCCATACAAAATTTTTTTTGTGCAAAAAATCTGAAAACATTTTTTTCGGAATCTGAAGAGCCCAAAAGTCACGCACAGCGATTTCCAGCTCGATCGGATGAAAAAAAAAATTTCGAAAAAAAAAAAAAATTTTTTTTGCAAAAATTTTTTGCCCACCTGACAGCTTTCGGGGTCCTCTATGACATTTGGTCGAGCACCCCCCACCTATCTCCCCCCGTTTAAGAGTTCCCATACAAACTTTGACGGGCCCTACGGCGGCCATCTTGGATTCGAAAATCACAAAAACACTTTTTCTTTAATCTAGGACCCTGAGAGATTCTACCACAAAAAAATCCGGCTCGAAGGACCATTTTGAAAATTTGGTGCAAAAATTTTTTTTTTTTTTTCGAAAAAATTTTTGTGGCTTCAAAAACTGTCAGCAGTTCCCTATGACATTTGGTCGAGCACTCCCCACCTAGGTCTCACCGTTTGGCCGGGCCGTCGAACATTTTTTGACCAAAACATGGTAGACTAAAATCCATATTTTTCTGGACCTACAAATTTGCTCCTCTATACAAATATCAAAATTTTTTCAAGTTAGTACTTTCCGTTTAGAAATAAAACATACCGTTGAGAAATGAGTGGTAATGCAGCTATAATAATATTAACTAGTTTTTTGCTCTGTGCGCGAGGCCCAAGGGCCTCGCGGGCCTCTCTTTTTGTCGACTGGACGAGTGGAGGACTCGAGATTTATTTTTTATTTTCTTTAATTTTTTTATTATTGTTTTTGTATTATTTTCTACTTTTATCGCAGTTTTTGGGCTTTTGAGCTGGACTCCTGCAGCTCGGCCTTCGGCCTCGCGAGCTGTCACGCCTCTGAGGGACGCTTCGGGCCTTCGGCCCTACGCGGAGCTCGGCCTTCGGCCTTCGCAGATTGTCGAAACGAATCGTCGGGCATGCGGCCCTCCGATTCGTTTTCATGTTACACTTTTTCATTGAGTAGCATGGGGGTTCTGGACTCCTGCAGCTCGGCCTTCGGCCTCGCGAGCTGGCGCGCCTGTGTTGGACGCTTCGGGCCTTCGGCCCTACGCGGAGCTCGGCCTTCGGCCTTCGCAGATTGTCGAAACGAATCGTCGGGCCTGCGGCCCTCCGATTCGTTTTCATGTTACACTTTTTCATTGAGTAGCATGGGGGTTCTGGACTCAAGCAGCTCGGCCTTCGGCCTCGCGAGCTGGCGCGCCTGTGTTGGACGCTTCGGGCCTTCGGCCCTACGCGGAGCTCGGCCTTCGGCCTTCGCAGATTGTCGAAACGAATCGTCGGGCCTCCGGCCCTCCGATTCGTTTTCATGTTACACTTTTTCATTGAGTAGCATGGATGCCTTGGACTCTGGCAGCTCGGCCTTCGGCCTCGCAAGCTGGCGCGTCTGTGTTGGACGCTTCGGGCCTTCGGCCCTACGCGGAGCTCGGCCTTCGGCCTTCGCGGCTACGAAGCTTCGCCTTCGGGCCTTCGGCCCTCAGGCTCAGCTTATATAGTTACTCGGATGTTATAATACGTAGAAAAGCTTTGTGTTCTCGCAGCTCGGCCTCCGGCCTCGCAGGTTACCGCGCCTCTATGGGACGCTCCGGGCCTTCGGCCCTACGCGGAGCTCGGCCTGCGGCCTTCGCTGGGGTTCGAAGCGAACCGTCGGGCCTGCGGCCCTCCGGTTCGCTTATTAAGACAGTTAGGAAGGGCAGTTTCACCGCGTGGGCTCGCCCGTCGGGCCTTCGGCCCTCGGGCTCGCGCGGAGAGCACCTCGATCGTGACGCTCCGGGCCTTCGGCCCTACGCGGAGCTCGGCCTACGGCCTTCGCGGGCTTGACGCCTCGCCATCGGGCCTTCGGCCCTCAGGCTCGGCTTATTACGATACTGGGGTTGTTGAACGCTTGGTAGCTCGGTTTGCTCGGAGCTCGGCCTTCGGCCTCGCTGTAAATTACTTGGGGGTGACGCGCTTGGGCACTCGGGTCGAAGCTCCGGGCCTTCGGCCCTCCGCGAGGTCGGCCTTCGGCCTCCCGCTCTGAAGCTCGCCCTTCGGGCTCGCTTAACATAGATTTATATTGTTTCTGGTAATGTTCCGGCCCTCCTACAGCGAGGCCTTCGGCCTCGCCCAAAATTACTGGGGTTGGGGACTCTCTTGGGCCCCGGGAGTGAAGCTCCGGGCCTTTGGCCCTCCGCGGGGTCGGCCTTCGGCCTCCCGGCCTGAAGCTCGCCCTTCGGGCTCGCTTAACTTACTTGGGATTTTGACTTTTTGTTCGGGGTCGCCGCCATCTTGAACTTTTTTCCAAATTTATTTTCAGATTATTACTCCTGGGCCCAAATAATGCCCGCATGCCAAATTTCAGCGCGATCGGACCATTATTTCGAAAAATCCATACAAAATTTTTTTTGTGCAAAAAATCTGAAAAAATTTTTTTCGGAATTTGGAGAGCCCAAAAGTCACGCACAGCGATTTCCAGCTCGATCGGATGAAAAAAATTTTTTCGAAAAAAAAAAAAATTTTTTTTTTGCAAAAATTTTTTGCCCACCTGACAGCTCTCGGGGTCCTCTATGACATTTGGTCGAGCACCCCCAACCTATCTCCCCCCGTTTAAGAGTTCCCATACAAACTTTGACGGGCCCTACGGCGGCCATCTTGGATCCGAGAATCACAAAGACACTTTTTCTTTAATCTAGGTCCCTCAGAGATTCTACCACAAAAAAATCCGGCTCGAAGGACCATTTTGAAAATTTGGTGCAAAATTTTTTTTTTTTTTTTCGAAAAATTTTTGCGGCTTTAAAAACTGTCAGCAGTTCCCTATGACATTTGGTCGAGCACCCCCCACCTAGGTCTCACCGTTTAGCCAGGCCGTTGAACATTTTTTGACCAGGAAGCAAATCCTCAAATGTCAGATTTTTCTGGTATACACCTCCGTGCCCTCTATACGACAACATCAAAATCTTTACTCCATCAGACCTCCTTCTGGGAGAACAACCCCATATACATGAAATCAGTGGTAATGCAGCTATAATAATATTAACTAGTTTTTTGCTCTGTGCGCGAGGCCCAAGGGCCTCGCGGGCCTCTCTTTTTGTCGACTGGATGAGTGGAGGACTCGAGATTTATTTTTTATTTTCTTAAATTTTTTTATTATAGTTTTTGCATTATTTTTTAATTTTATCGCAGTTATTGGGCTTATGAGCTGGACTCCTGCAGCTCGGCCTTCGGCCTCGCGAGCTGTCAGGCCTCTGAGGGACGCTTCGGGCCTTCGGCCCTACGCGGAGCTCGGCCTTCGGCCTTCGCAGATTATTGAAACGAATCGTCGGGCCTGCGGCCCTCCGATTCGTTTTCATGTTACACTTTTACATTGGGTAGCATGGGAGCACTGGACTCTGGCAGCTCGGCCTTCGGCCTCGCGAGCTGGCACGCCTGGGTTGGACGCTTCGGGCCTTCGGCCCTACGCGGAGCTCGGCCTTCGGCCTTCGCGGGCTGTCGAAACGAATCGTCGGGCCTGCGGCCCTCCGATTCGTTTTCATGTTACACTTTTTCATTGAGTAGCATGGATGCGTTGGACTCCTGCAGCTCGGCCTTCGGCCTCGCGAGCTGGCGCGCCTGTGTTGGACGCTTCGGGCCTTCGGCCCTACGCGGAGCTCGGCCTTCGGCCCTCGCAGATTGTCGAAACGAATCGTCGGGCCTGCGGCCCTCCGATTCGTTTTCATTGCATAGCATGGGGGCCCTAGACTCTGGCAGCTCGGCCTTCGGCCTCGCGAGCTGGCGCGCCTATGTTGGACGCTCCGGGCCTTCGGCCCTACGCGGAGCTCGGCCTTCGGCCTTCGCAGATTGTCGAAACGAATCGTCGGGCCTGCGGCCCTCCGATTCGTTTTCATGTTACACTTTTTCATTGAGTAGCATGGGAGCACTGGACTCTGGCAGCTCGGCCTTCGGCCTCGCGAGCTGGTGCGCCTGTGTTGGACGCTTCGGGCCTTCGGCCCTACGCGGAGCTCGGCCTACGGCCTTCGCTGGGGTTCGAAGCGAACCGTCGGGCCTGCGGCCCTCCGGTTCGCTTATTAACACAGTTAGGAAGGGCAGTTTCACCGCGTGGGCTCGCCCGTCGGGCCTTCGGCCCTCGGGCTCGCGCGGAGAGCACCTCAATCGTGACGCTCCGGGCCTTCGGCCCTACGCGGAGCTCGGCCTTCGGCCTTCGCGGGCTTGACGCCTCGCCATCGGGCCTTCGGCCCTCAGGCTCGGCTTATTAAGAAACTGGGGTTGTTGAACGCTTGGTAGCTCGATTTGCTCGGAGCTCGGCCTTCGGCCTCGCTTTAAATTACTTGGAGGTGACGCGCTTGGGCCCTCGGGGTGAAGCTCCGGGCCTTCGGCCCTCCGCGAGGTCGGCCTTCGGCCTCCCACCCTGAAGCTCGCCCTTCGGGCTCGCTTAACATAGATTTATATTGGTTCTGGTAATGTTCCGGCCCTCCTGCAGCGAGGCTTTCGGCCTCGCCCAAAATTACTGGGGTTCGGGACCCCCATGGGCCCCGGGAGTGAAGCTCCGGGCCTTCGGCCCTCCGCGGGGTCGGCCTTCGGCCTCCCGGCCTGAAGCTCGCCCTTCGGGCTCGCTTAACTTACTCGGGATTTTGACTTTTTGTTCGGGGTCGCCGCCATCTTGGATTTTTTTCAAATTTTTTTTCAGATTATTATTCTTGGGCCCAAATAATGCCCGCATGCCAAATTTCAGCGCGATCGGACCATTATTTCGAAAAATCCATACAAAATTTTTTTTGTGCAAAAAATCTGAAAATTTTTTTTTCGGAATTTGGAGAGCCCAAAAGTCACGCACAGCGATTTCCAGCTCGATCAGATAAAAAAAATTTTTTCGGAAAAAAAAAAAAAAATTTTTTTGCAAAAATTTTTTGCCCATCGAATGGCTCTTGGAGTCCTCTATGACATTTGGTCGAGCACCCCTCACCTATCTCCCCCCGTTTAAGAGTTCCCATACAAACTTTGACGGGCCCTACGGCGGCCATCTTGGATCCGAGAATCACAAAAACACTTTTTCTTTAATCTAGGACCCTTAGTGGTCCTTCCACCAAAAAAATCAGGCTCGAAGGACCATTTTGAAAATCGAGTGCAAAATTTTTTTTTTTTTTTTTCCAAAAATTTTTGCGGCTTCAAAAACTGTCAGCAGTTCCCTATAACATTTGGTCGAGCACCCCCCACCTAGGTCTCACCCTTTAGCCAGGCCGTCAAACATTTTTTGACCAGGAAGCAAATTCTGAAATGTCAGATTTTTCTGGTATACACCTCTGCGTCCTCTATACAACGACATCAAAATCTATACTCCACCAGACCTCCTTCTGGGAGAACAACCCCATATACATGAAATGAGTGGTAATGCAGCTATAATAATATTA
Organism: Thaumatotibia leucotreta; assembly: GCA_025490895.1. Taxonomy (NCBI): domain Eukaryota; kingdom Metazoa; phylum Arthropoda; class Insecta; order Lepidoptera; family Tortricidae; genus Thaumatotibia; species Thaumatotibia leucotreta. Next base: position 18,414 of record JALPQI010031076.1, read on the forward strand.
ACTAGTTTTTTGCTCTGTGCGCGAGGCCCAAGGGCCTCGCGGGGCCTCTCTTTTTGTCGACTGGACGAATGGAGGACTCGAGATTTATTTTTTATTTTCTTTAATTTTTTTATTATTGTTTTTGTATTATTTTCTACTTTTATCGCAGTTTTTGGGCTTTTGAGCTGGACTCCTGCAGCTCGGCCTTCGGCCTCGCGAGCTGTCAGGCCTCTGAGGGACGCTTCGGGCCTTCGGCCCTACGCGGAGCTCGGCCTTCGGCCTTCGCAGATTGTCGAAAA
>JALPQI010031077.1:0-11898 GCA_025490895.1 Thaumatotibia leucotreta
GGACTCCTGCAGCTCGGCCTTCGGCCTCGCGAGCTGTCAGGCCTCTGAGGGGACGCTTCGGGCCTTCGGCCCTACGCGGAGCTCGGCCTTCGGCCTTCGCAGATTATTGAAACGAATCGTCGGGCCTGCGGCCCTCCGATTCGTTTTCATGTTACACTTTTACATTGGGTAGCATGGGAGCACTGGACTCTGGCAGCTCGGCCTTCGGCCTCGCGAGCTGGCACGCCTGGGTTGGACGCTTCGGGCCTTCGGCCCTACGCGGAGCTCGGCCTTCGGCCTTCGCGGGCTGTCGAAACGAATCGTCGGGCCTGCGGCCCTCCGATTCGTTTTCATGTTACACTTTTTCATTGAGTAGCATGGATGCGTTGGACTCCTGCAGCTCGGCCTTCGGCCTCGCGAGCTGGCGCGCCTGTGTTGGACGCTTCGGGCCTTCGGCCCTACGCGGAGCTCGGCCTTCGGCCCTCGCAGATTGTCGAAACGAATCGTCGGGCCTGCGGCCCTCCGATTCGTTTTCATTGCATAGCATGGGGGCCCTAGACTCTGGCAGCTCGGCCTTCGGCCTCGCGAGCTGGCGCGCCTATGTTGGACGCTCCGGGCCTTCGGCCCTACGCGGAGCTCGGCCTTCGGCCTTCGCAGATTGTCGAAACGAATCGTCGGGCCTGCGGCCCTCCGATTCGTTTTCATGTTACACTTTTTCATTGAGTAGCATGGGAGCACTGGACTCTGGCAGCTCGGCCTTCGGCCTCGCGAGCTGGTGCGCCTGTGTTGGACGCTTCGGGCCTTCGGCCCTACGCGGAGCTCGGCCTACGGCCTTCGCTGGGGTTCGAAGCGAACCGTCGGGCCTGCGGCCCTCCGGTTCGCTTATTAACACAGTTAGGAAGGGCAGTTTCACCGCGTGGGCTCGCCCGTCGGGCCTTCGGCCCTCGGGCTCGCGCGGAGAGCACCTCAATCGTGACGCTCCGGGCCTTCGGCCCCTACGCGGAGCTCGGCCTTCGGCCTTCGCGGGCTTGACGCCTCGCCATCGGGCCTTCGGCCCTCAGGCTCGGCTTATTAAGAAACTGGGGTTGTTGAACGCTTGGTAGCTCGATTTGCTCGGAGCTCGGCCTTCGGCCTCGCTTTAAATTACTTGGAGGTGACGCGCTTGGGCCCTCGGGGGTGAAGCTCCGGGCCTTCGGCCCTCCGCGAGGTCGGCCTTCGGCCTCCCACCCTGAAGCTCGCCCTTCGGGCTCGCTTAACATAGATTTATATTGGTTTCTGGTAATGTTCCGGCCCTCCTGCAGCGAGGCTTTCGGCCTCGCCCAAAATTACTGGGGTTCGGGACCCCCATGGGCCCCGGGAGTGAAGCTCCGGGCCTTCGGCCCTCCGCGGGGTCGGCCTTCGGCCTCCCGGCCTGAAGCTCGCCCTTCGGGCTCGCTTAACTTACTCGGGATTTTGACTTTTTGTTCGGGGGTCGCCGCCATCTTGGATTTTTTTCAAATTTTTTTTCAGATTATTATTCTTGGGCCCAAATAATGCCCGCATGCCAAATTTCAGCGCGATCGGACCATTATTTCGAAAAATCCATACAAAATTTTTTTTGTTGCAAAAAATCTGAAAATTTTTTTTTTCGGAATTTGGAGAGCCCAAAAAGTCACGCACAGCGATTTCCAGCTCGATCAGATAAAAAAAATTTTTTCGGAAAAAAAAAAAAAAATTTTTTTGCAAAAATTTTTTGCCCATCGAATGGCTCTTGGAGTCCTCTATGACATTTGGTCGAGCACCCCTCACCTATCTCCCCCCGTTTAAGAGTTCCCATACAAACTTTGACGGGCCCTACGGCGGCCATCTTGGATCCGAGAATCACAAAAACACTTTTTCTTTAATCTAGGACCCTTAGTGGTCCTTCCACCAAAAAATCAGGCTCGAAGGACCATTTTGAAAATCGAGTGCAAAATTTTTTTTTTTTTTTTTCCAAAAATTTTTGCGGCTTCAAAAACTGTCAGCAGTTCCCTATAACATTTGGTCGAGCACCCCCCACCTAGGTCTCACCCTTTAGCCAGGCCGTCAAACATTTTTTTGACCAGGAAGCAAATTCTGAAATGTCAGATTTTTCTGGTATACACCTCTGCGTCCTCTATACAACGACATCAAAATCTATACTCCACCAGACCTCCTTCTGGGAGAACAACCCCATATACATGAAATGAGTGGTAATGCAGCTATAATAATATTAACTAGTTTTTTGCTCTGTGCGCGAGGCCCAAGGGCCTCGCGGGCCTCTCTTTTGTCGACTGGACGAATGGAGGACTCGAGATTTATTTTTTATTTTCTTTAATTTTTTTATTATTGTTTTTGTATTATTTTCTACTTTTATCGCAGTTTTTGGGCTTTTGAGCTGGACTCCTGCAGCTCGGCCTTCGGCCTCGCGAGCTGTCAGGCCTCTGAGGGACGCTTCGGGCCTTCGGCCCTACGCGGAGCTCGGCCTTCGGCCTTCGCAGATTGTCGAAACGAATCGTCGGGCCTGCGGCCCTCCGATTCGTTTTCATGTTACACTTTTTCATTGAGTAGCATGGATGCGTTGGACTCCTGCAGCTCGGCCTTCGGCCTCGCGAGCTGGCGCGCCTGTGTTGGACGCTTCGGGCCTTCGGCCCTACGCGGAGCTCGGCCTTCGGCCTTCGCAGATTGTCGAAACGAATCGTCGGGCCTGCGGCCCTCCGATTCGTTTTCATGTTACACTTTTTCATTGAGTAGCATGGGAGTTCTGGACTCAAGCAGCTCGGCCTTCGGCCTCGCGAGCTGGCTCGCCTGTGTTGGACGCTTCGGGCCTTCGGCCCTACGCGGAGCTCGGCCTTCGGCCTTCGCAGGTTGTCGAAACGAATCGTCGGGCCTACGGCCCTCCGATTCGTTTTCATGTTACACTTTTTCATTGAGTAGCATGGGTGCGTTGGACTCTGGCAGCTCGGCCTTCGGCCTCGCGAGCTGGTGCGCCTGTGTTGGACGCTTCGGGCCTTCGGCCCTACGCGGAGCTCGGCCTTCGGCCTTCGCAGATTGTCGAAACGAATCGTCGGGCCTGCGGCCCTCCGATTCGTTTTCATGTTACACTTTTTCATTGAGTAGCATGGGAGTTCTGGACTCAAGCAGCTCGGCCTTCGGCCTCGCGAGCTGGCTCGCCTGTATTGGACGCTTCGGGCCTTCGGCCCTACGCGGAGCTCGGCCTTCGGCCTTCGCGGCTACGAAGCTTCGCCTTCGGGCCTTCGGCCCTCCGGCTCAGCTTATATAGTTACACAGATTTTATTATACGTAGAAAAGCTTTGTTTTCTCGCAGCTCGGCCTCCGGCCTCGCAGGCTATCGCGCCTCTACGGGACGCTCCGGGCCTTCGGCCCTACGCGGAGCTCGGCCTGCGGCCTTCGCTGGGGTTCGAAGCGAACCGTCGGGCCTGCGGCCCTCCGGTTCGCTTATTAAGACAGTTAGGAAGGGCAGTTTCACCGCGTGGGCTCGCCCGTCGGGCCTTCGGCCCTCGGGCTCGCGCGGAGAGCACCTCGATCGTGACGCTCCGGGCCTTCGGCCCTACGCGGAGCTCGGCCTTCGGCCTTCGCGGGCTTGACGCCTCGCCATCGGGCCTTCGGCCCTCAGGCTCGGCTTATTAAGGTACTGGGGTTGTTGAACGCTTGGTAGCTCGATTTGCTCGAAGCTCGGCCTTCGGCCTCGCTTTAAATTACTTGGGGGTGACGCGCTTGGGCACTCGGGTCGAAGCTCCGGGCCTTCGGCCCTCCGCGAGGTCGGCCTTCGGCCTCCCACCCTGAAGCTCGCCCTTCGGGCTCGCTTAACATAGATTTATATTGGTTCTGGTAATGTTCCGGCCCTCCTGCAGCGAGGCCTTCGGCCTCGCCCAAAATTACTGGGGTTCGGGACCCCCATGGGCCCCGGGAGTGAAGCTCCGGGCCTTCGGCCCTCCGCGGGGTCGGCCTTCGGCCTCCCGGCCTGAAGCTCGCCCTTCGGGCTCGCTTAACTTACTTGGGATTTTGACTTTTTGTTCGGGGTCGCCGCCATCTTGGATTTTTTTCCAAATTTTTTTTCAGATTATTATTCCTGGGCCCAAATTATGCCCGCATGCCAAATTTCAGCGCGATCGGACCATTATTTCGAAAAATCCATACAAATTTTTTTTTGTGCAAAAAATCTGAAAAAATTTTTTTCGGAATCTGGAGAGCCCAAAAGTCACGCACAGCGATTTCCAGCTTGATCGGATGAAAAAAAAATTTTCGAAAAAAAAAAAAAAATTTTTTGGCAAAAATTTTTTGCCCATCGAATGGCTCTCGGAGTCCTCTATGACATTTGGTCGAGCACCCCCCACCTATCTCCCCCCGTTTAAGAGTTCCCATACAAACTTTGACGGGCCCTACGGCGGCCATCTTGGATTCGAGAATCACAAAAAAACTTTTTTTCTAATCTAGGACCCTCAGTGGTCCTCCCACTAAAAAATCAGGCTCGAAGGACCATTTTGAAATTTGGGTGCAAAATTTTTTTTTTTTTTTGCAAAAATTTTTGCGGCTTTAAAAACTGTCAGCAGTTCCCTATGACATTTGGTCGAGCACTTCCCACCTAGGTCTCACCGTTTGGCCGGGCCGTCGAACATTTTTTGACCAGGAAGCAAGATGGTGGCGACCCCGAACAAAAAGTCAAAATCCCAAGTAAGTTAAGCGAGCCCGAAGGGCGAGCTTCAGGCCGGGAGGCCGAAGGCCGACCCCGCGGAGGGCCGAAGGCCCGGAGCTTCACTCCCCGGGGCCCGAGGGGGTCCCGAACCCCAGTAATTTTGGGCGAGGCCGAAGGCCTCGCTGCAGGAGGGCCGGAACATTACCAGAACCAATATAAATCTATGTTAAGCGAGCCCGAAGGGCGAGCTTCAGGATGGGAGGCCGAAGGCCGACCTCGCGGAGGGCCGAAGGCCCGGAGCTTCGACCCGAGTGCCCAAGCGCGTCACCCCCAAGTAATTTAAAGCGAGGCCGAAGGCCGAGCTCCGAGCAAATCGAGCTACTAAGCGTTCAACAACCCCAGTATCTTAATAAGCCGAGCCTGAGGGCCGAAGGCCCGATGGCGAGGCGTCAAGCCCGCGAAGGCCGAAGGCCGAGCTCCGCGTAGGGCCGAAGGCCCGGAGCGTCACGATCGAGGTGCTCTCCGCGCGAGCCCGAGGGCCGAAGGCCCGACGGGCGAGCCCACGCGGTGAAACTGCCCTTCCTAACTGTCTTAATAAGCGAACCGGAGGGCCGCAGGCCCGACGGTTCGCTTCAAACCCCAGCGAAGGCCGCAGGCCGAGCTCCGCGTAGGGCCGAAGGCCCGGAGCGTCCCATAGAGGCGCGGTAGCCTGCGAGGCCGGAGGCCGAGCTGCGAGAAAACAAAGCTTTTCTACTTATAATAAAATCTGTGTAACTATTTAAGCTGAGCCTAAGGGCCGAAGGCCCGAAGGCGAAGCTTCGTACCCGCGAAGGCCGAAGGCCGAGCTCCGCGTAGGGCCGAAGGCCCGAAGCGTCCAACATAGGCGAGCTAGCTCGCGAGGCCGAAGGCCGAGCTGCTTGAGTCCAGAACTCCTATGCTACTCAATGAAAAAGTATAACTTGAAAACGAATCGGAGGGCCGCAGGCCCGACGATTCGTTTCGACAACCTGCGAAGGCCAAAGGCCGAGCTCCGCGTAGGGCCGAAGGCCCGAAGCGTCCAACACAGGCGCGCCAGCTCGCGAGGCCGAAGGCCGAGCTGCATGAGTCCAGAACCCCCATGCTACTCAATGAAAAAGTGTAACATGAAAACGAATCGGAGGGCCGCAGGCCCGACGATTCGTTTCGACAATCTGCGAAGGCCGAAGGCCGAGCTCCGCGTAGGGCCGAAGGCCCGAAGCGGCCCTCAGAGGCGTGACAGCTCGCGAGGCCGAAGGCCGAGCTGCAGGAGTCCAAGGCATCCATGCTACTCAATGAAAAAGTGTAACATGAAAACGACAATCTGCGAAGGCCGAAGGCCGAGCTCCGCGTAGGGCCGAAGGCCCGAAGCGTCCCTCAGAGGCCTGACAGCTCGCGAGGCCGAAGGCCGAGCTGCAGGAGTCCAGCTCAAAAGCCCAAAAACTGCGATAATAGTAGAAAATAATACAAAAACAATAATAAAAAAATTAAAGAAAATAAAAAATAAATCTCGAGTCCTCCACTCGTCCAGTCGACAAAAAGAGAGGCCCGCGAGGCCCTTGGGCCTCGCGCACAGAGCAAAAAACTAGTTAATATTATTATAGCTGCATCCCGACTCATTTCTAAACGATACACTTTATTTCGCAACGGTAAGTACTGGCTGAGAAAAAGTTGGTGATTTGTATAGAGGAGCAAAAACGTAGATCCGAAAAAATATGGAGATTGGTCTACTGGAAAAGACCACTTTTATTGATCGACGGCCTGGGTAAACGGTGACACCTAGGTGAAAGGTGCTCGACCAAATGTCATAGGGAACTGCTGACAGTTTTTAAAGCCGCAAAAATTTTTTCAAAAAAAAAAAAAAAATTTTGCACCAAATTTTCAAAATGGTCCTTCGAGCCGGATTTTTTTGTGGTAGAATCTCTGAGGGTCCTAGATTAAAGAAAAAGTGTTTTTGTGATTCTCGGATCCAAGATGGCCGCCGTAGGGGCCGTCAAAGTTTGTATGGGAACTCTTAAACGGGGGGAGATAGGTGGGGGGTGCTCGACCAAATGTCATAGAGGACCCCGAGAGCTGTCAGGTGGGCAAAAAATTTTTGCAAAAAAAAATTTTTTTTTTTTTCGAAAAATTTTTTTTCATCCGATCGAGCTGGAAATTGCTGTGCGTGACTTTTGGGCTCTCCAGATTCCGAAAAAAATTTTTTCTGATTTTTTGCACAAAAAAAATTTTGTATGGATTTTTCGAAATAATGGTCCGATCGCGCTGAAATTTGGCATGCGGGCATTATTTGGGCCCAGGAATAATAATCTGAAAAAAAATTTAAAAAAAAATCCAAGATGGTGGCGACCCCGAACAAAAAGTCAAAATCCCAAGTAAGTTAAGCGAGCCCGAAGGGCGAGCTTCAGGCCGGGAGGCCGAAGGCCGACCCCGCGGAGGGCCGAAGGCCCGGAGCTTCACTCCCGGGGCCCGAGGGGGTCCCGAACCCCAGTAATTTTGGGCGAGGCCGAAGGCCTCGCTGCAGGAGGGCCGGAACATTACCAGAACCAATATAAATCTATGTTAAGCGAGCCCGTAGGGCGAGCTTCAGGGTGGGAGGCCGAAGGCCGACCTCGCGGAGGGCCGAAGGCCCGGAGTTTCACCCCGAGGGCCCAAGCGCGTCACTTCCAAGTAATTTAAAGCGAGCCCGAAGGCCGAGCTCCGAGCAAATCGAGCTACCAAGCGTTCAACAACCCCAGTATCTTAATAAGCCGAGCCTGAGGGCCGAAGGCCCGATGGCGAGGCGTCAAGCCCGCGAAGGCCGAAGGCCGAGCTCCGCGTAGGGCCGAAGGCCCGGAGCGTCACGATCGAGGTGCTCTCCGCGCGAGCCCGAGGGCCGAAGGCCCGACGGGCGAGCCCACGCGGTGAAACTGCCCTTCCTAACTGTCTTAATAAGCGAACCGGAGGGCCGCAGGCCCGACGGTTCGCTTCGAACCCCAGCGAAGGCCGTAGGCCGAGCTCCGCGTAGGGCCGAAGGCCCGGAGCGTCCCATAGAGGCGCGGTAGCCTGCGAGGCCGGAGGCCGAGCTGCGAGAAAATAAAGCTTTTCTACGTATAATAAAATCTGAGTAACTATATAAGCTGAGCCTGAGGGCCGAAGGCCCGAAGGCGAAGCTTCGTAGCTGCGAAGGCCGAAGGCCGAGCTCCGCGTAGGGCCGAAGGCCCGCAGCGTCCAACATAGGCGCGCCTACTCGCGAGGCCGAAGGCCGAGCTGCCAGAGTCCAACGCATCCATGCTACTCAATGAAAAAGTGTAACATGTAAACGAATCGGAGGGCCGTAGGCACGACGATTCGTTTCGATAACCTGCGAAGGCCGAAGGCCGAGCTCCGCGTAGGGCCGAAGGCCCGAAGCGTCCCTCAGAGGTGCGAAAGCTCGCGAGGCCGAAGGCCGAGCTGCAGGAGTCCAACGCATCCATGCTACTCAATGAAAAAGTGTAACATGAAAACGAATCGGAGGGCCGCAGGCCCGACGATTCGTTTCGACAATCTGCGAAGGCCGAAGGCCGAGCTCCGCGTAGGGCCGAAGGCCCGAAGCGTCCCTCAGAGGCCTGACAGCTCGCGAGGCCGAAGGCCGAGCTGCAGGAGTCCAGCTCACAAGCCCTATTACTGCGACAAAAGTAAAAATTAATACAAAAACAATAATAAAAAAATAAAAGAAAATAAAAATAAATCTCGAGTCCTCCACCCCTCCAGTCGACAAAAAGAGAGGCCCGCGAGGCCCTTGGGCCTCGCGCACAGAGCAAAAAACTAGTTAATATTATATATAGCTGCATCCCGAATGATTTCATGTGTATAGTTAATCTCCGGGAAGGAGGTATGGTGGGATGTAGTTTCATATACCAACATATAGAGGGCGCTCTGGTGACCTCGGGAAAAATCTGACATTTGAGGATTTGCTTCCTGGTCAAAAAATGTTCGACGGCCCGGCCAAACGGTGAGACCTAGGTGGGAAGTGCTCGACCAAATGTCATAGGGAACTGCTGACAGTTTTTAAAGCCGCAAAAATTTTTGCAAAAAAAAAAAAAAATTTTGCACCCAAATTTCAAAATGGTCCTTCGAGCCTGATTTTTTAGTGGGAGGACCACTGAGGGTCCTAGATTAGAAAAAAAGTTTTTTTGTGATTCTCGAATCCAAGATGGCCGCCGTAGGGCCCGTCAAAGTTTGTATGGGAACTCTTAAACGGGGGGAGATAGGTGGGGGGTGCTCGACCAAATGTCATAGAGGACTCCGAGAGCCATTCGATGGGCAAAAAATTTTTGCCAAAAAATTTTTTTTTTTTTTTCGAAAATTTTTTTTTCATCCGATCAAGCTGGAAATCGCTGTGCGTGACTTTTGGGCTCTCCAGATTCCGAAAAAAATTTTTTCAGATTTTTTGCACAAAAAAAAATTTGTATGGATTTTTCGAAATAATGGTCCGATCGCGCTGAAATTTGGCATGCGGGCATAATTTGGGCCCAGGAATAATAATCTGAAAAAAAATTTGGAAAAAAATCCAAGATGGCGGCGACCCCGAACAAAAAGTCAAAATCCCAAGTAAGTTAAGCGAGCCCGAAGGGCGAGCTTCAGGCCGGGAGGCCGAAGGCCGACCCCGCGGAGGGCCGAAGGCCCGGAGCTTCACTCCCGGGGCCCATGGGGGTCCCGAACCCCAGTAATTTTGGGCGAGGCCGAAGGCCTCGCTGCAGGAGGGCCGGAACATTACCAGAACCAATATAAATCTATGTTAAGCGAGCCCGAAGGGCGAGCTTCAGGGTGGGAGGCCGAAGGCCGACCTCGCGGAGGGCCGAAGGCCCGGAGCTTCGACCCGAGTGCCCAAGCGCGTCACCCCCAAGTAATTTAAAGCGAGGCCGAAGGCCGAGCTTCGAGCAAATCGAGCTACCAAGCGTTCAACAACCCCAGTACCTTAATAAGCCGAGCCTGAGGGCCGAAGGCCCGATGGCGAGGCGTCAAGCCCGCGAAGGCCGAAGGCCGAGCTCCGCGTAGGGCCGAAGGCCCGGAGCGTCACGATCGAGGTGCTCTCCGCGCGAGCCCGAGGGCCGAAGGCCCGACGGGCGAGCCCACGCGGTGAAACTGCCCTTCCTAACTGTCTTAATAAGCGAACCGGAGGGCCGCAGGCCCGACGGTTCGCTTCGAACCCCAGCGAAGGCCGCAGGCCGAGCTCCGCGTAGGGCCGAAGGCCCGGAGCGTCCCGTAGAGGCGCGATAGCCTGCGAGGCCGGAGGCCGAGCTGCGAGAAAACAAAGCTTTTCTACGTATAATAAAATCTGTGTAACTATATAAGCTGAGCCGGAGGGCCGAAGGCCCGAAGGCGAAGCTTCGTAGCCGCGAAGGCCGAAGGCCGAGCTCCGCGTAGGGCCGAAGGCCCGAAGCGTCCAATACAGGCGAGCCAGCTCGCGAGGCCGAAGGCCGAGCTGCTTGAGTCCAGAACTCCCATGCTACTCAATGAAAAAGTGTAACATGAAAACGAATCGGAGGGCCGCAGGCCCGACGATTCGTTTCGACAATCTGCGAAGGCCGAAGGCCGAGCTCCGCGTAGGGCCGAAGGCCCGAAGCGTCCAACACAGGCGCACCAGCTCGCGAGGCCGAAGGCCGAGCTGCCAGAGTCCAACGCACCCATGCTACTCAATGAAAAAGTGTAACATGAAAACGAATCGGAGGGCCGTAGGCCCGACGATTCGTTTCGACAACCTGCGAAGGCCGAAGGCCGAGCTCCGCGTAGGGCCGAAGGCCCGAAGCGTCCAACACAGGCGAGCCAGCTCGCGAGGCCGAAGGCCGAGCTGCTTGAGTCCAGAACTCCCATGCTACTCAATGAAAAAGTGTAACATGAAAACGAATCGGAGGGCCGCAGGCCCGACGATTCGTTTCGACAATCTGCGAAGGCCGAAGGCCGAGCTCCGCGTAGGGCCGAAGGCCCGAAGCGTCCAACACAGGCGCGCCAGCTCGCGAGGCCGAAGGCCGAGCTGCAGGAGTCCAACGCATCCATGCTACTCAATGAAAAAGTGTAACATGAAAACGAATCGGAGGGCCGCAGGCCCGACGATTCGTTTCGACAATCTGCGAAGGCCGAAGGCCGAGCTCCGCGTAGGGCCGAAGGCCCGAAGCGTCCCTCAGAGGCCTGACAGCTCGCGAGGCCGAAGGCCGAGCTGCAGGAGTCCAGCTCAAAAGCCCAAAAACTGCGATAAAAGTAGAAAATAATACAAAAACAATAATAAAAAAATTAAAGAAAATAAAAAATAAATCTCGAGTCCTCCATTCGTCCAGTCGACAAAAAGAGAGGCCCGCGAGGCCCTTGGGCCTCGCGCACAGAGCAAAAAACTAGTTAATATTATTATAGCTGCATTACCACTCATTTCATGTATATGGGGTTGTTCTCCCAGAAGGAGGTCTGGTGGAGTATAGATTTTGATGTCGTTGTATAGAGGACGCAGAGGTGTATACCAGAAAAAATCTGACATTTCAGAATTTGCTTCCTGGTCAAAAAATGTTTGACGGCCTGGCTAAAGGGTGAGACCTAGGTGGGGGGTGCTCGACCAAATGTTATAGGGAACTGCTGACAGTTTTTGAAGCCGCAAAAATTTTTGGAAAAAAAAAAAAAAAAATTTGCACTCGATTTCAAACTGGTCCTTCGAGCTGATTTTTTGGTGGGAAGGACCACTACTGGGTCCGTAGATTAAAGAAAAAGTATTTTTGTGATTCTCGATCCAAGATGGCCGCCGTAGGGCCCGTCAAAGTTTGTATGGGAACTCTTAAACGGGGGGAGATAGGTGAGGGGTGCTCGACCAAATGTCATAGAGGACTCCAAGAGCCATTCGAGGGCAAAAAATTTTTGCAAAAAAAATTTTTTTTTTTTTTTTCCGAAAAAATTTTTTTTTATCTGATCGAGCTGGAAATCGCTGTGCGTGACTTTTGGGCTCTCCAAATTCCGAAAAAAAAATTTTCAGATTTTTTGCACAAAAAAAATTTTGTATGGATTTTTCGAAATAATGGTCCGATCGCGCTGAAATTTGGCATGCGGGCATTATTTGGGCCCAAGAATAATAATCTGAAAAAAAAATTTGAAAAAAATCCAAGATGGCGGCGACCCCGAACAAAAAGTCAAAATCCCGAGTAAGTTAAGCGAGCCCGAAGGGCGAGCTTCAGGCCGGGAGGCCGAAGGCCGACCCCGCGGAGGGCCGAAGGCCCGGAGCTTCACTCCCGGGGCCCATGGGGGTCCCGAAC
>JALPQI010031078.1:0-49670 GCA_025490895.1 Thaumatotibia leucotreta
CTCGAATCCAAGATGGCCGCCGTAGGGCCCGTCAAAGTTTGTATGGGAACTCTTAAACGGGGGGAGATAGGTGGGGGGTGCTCGACCAAATGTCATAGAGGACTCCGAGAGCCATTCGATGGGCAAAAAATTTTTGCCAAAAAATTTTTTTTTTTTTTTCGAAAATTTTTTTTTCATCCGATCAAGCTGGAAATCGCTGTGCGTGACTTTTGGGCTCTCCAGATTCCGAAAAAAATTTTTTCAGATTTTTTGCACAAAAAAAAATTTGTATGGATTTTTCGAAATAATGGTCCGATCGCGCTGAAATTTGGCATGCGGGCATAATTTGGGCCCAGGAATAATAATCTGAAAAAAAATTTGGAAAAAAATCCAAGATGGCGGCGACCCCGAACAAAAAGTCAAAATCCCAAGTAAGTTAAGCGAGCCCGAAGGGCGAGCTTCAGGCCGGGAGGCCGAAGGCCGACCCCGCGGAGGGCCGAAGGCCCGGAGCTTCACTCCCGGGGCCCATGGGGGTCCCGAACCCCAGTAATTTTGGGCGAGGCCGAAGGCCTCGCTGCAGGAGGGCCGGAACATTACCAGAACCAATATAAATCTATGTTAAGCGAGCCCGAAGGGCGAGCTTCAGGGTGGGAGGCCGAAGGCCGACCTCGCGGAGGGCCGAAGGCCCGGAGCTTCGACCCGAGTGCCCAAGCGCGTCACCCCCAAGTAATTTAAAGCGAGGCCGAAGGCCGAGCTTCGAGCAAATCGAGCTACCAAGCGTTCAACAACCCCAGTACCTTAATAAGCCGAGCCTGAGGGCCGAAGGCCCGATGGCGAGGCGTCAAGCCCGCGAAGGCCGAAGGCCGAGCTCCGCGTAGGGCCGAAGGCCCGGAGCGTCACGATCGAGGTGCTCTCCGCGCGAGCCCGAGGGCCGAAGGCCCGACGGGCGAGCCCACGCGGTGAAACTGCCCTTCCTAACTGTCTTAATAAGCGAACCGGAGGGCCGCAGGCCCGACGGTTCGCTTCGAACCCCAGCGAAGGCCGCAGGCCGAGCTCCGCGTAGGGCCGAAGGCCCGGAGCGTCCCGTAGAGGCGCGATAGCCTGCGAGGCCGGAGGCCGAGCTGCGAGAAAACAAAGCTTTTCTACGTATAATAAAATCTGTGTAACTATATAAGCTGAGCCGGAGGGCCGAAGGCCCGAAGGCGAAGCTTCGTAGCCGCGAAGGCCGAAGGCCGAGCTCCGCGTAGGGCCGAAGGCCCGAAGCGTCCAATACAGGCGAGCCAGCTCGCGAGGCCGAAGGCCGAGCTGCTTGAGTCCAGAACTCCCATGCTACTCAATGAAAAAGTGTAACATGAAAACGAATCGGAGGGCCGCAGGCCCGACGATTCGTTTCGACAATCTGCGAAGGCCGAAGGCCGAGCTCCGCGTAGGGCCGAAGGCCCGAAGCGTCCAACACAGGCGCACCAGCTCGCGAGGCCGAAGGCCGAGCTGCCAGAGTCCAACGCACCCATGCTACTCAATGAAAAAGTGTAACATGAAAACGAATCGGAGGGCCGTAGGCCCGACGATTCGTTTCGACAACCTGCGAAGGCCGAAGGCCGAGCTCCGCGTAGGGCCGAAGGCCCGAAGCGTCCAACACAGGCGAGCCAGCTCGCGAGGCCGAAGGCCGAGCTGCTTGAGTCCAGAACTCCCATGCTACTCAATGAAAAAGTGTAACATGAAAACGAATCGGAGGGCCGCAGGCCCGACGATTCGTTTCGACAATCTGCGAAGGCCGAAGGCCGAGCTCCGCGTAGGGCCGAAGGCCCGAAGCGTCCAACACAGGCGCGCCAGCTCGCGAGGCCGAAGGCCGAGCTGCAGGAGTCCAACGCATCCATGCTACTCAATGAAAAAGTGTAACATGAAAACGAATCGGAGGGCCGCAGGCCCGACGATTCGTTTCGACAATCTGCGAAGGCCGAAGGCCGAGCTCCGCGTAGGGCCGAAGGCCCGAAGCGTCCCTCAGAGGCCTGACAGCTCGCGAGGCCGAAGGCCGAGCTGCAGGAGTCCAGCTCAAAAGCCCAAAAACTGCGATAAAAGTAGAAAATAATACAAAAACAATAATAAAAAAATTAAAGAAAATAAAAAATAAATCTCGAGTCCTCCATTCGTCCAGTCGACAAAAAGAGAGGCCCGCGAGGCCCTTGGGCCTCGCGCACAGAGCAAAAAACTAGTTAATATTATTATAGCTGCATTACCACTCATTTCATGTATATGGGGTTGTTCTCCCAGAAGGAGGTCTGGTGGAGTATAGATTTTGATGTCGTTGTATAGAGGACGCAGAGGTGTATACCAGAAAAATCTGACATTTCAGAATTTGCTTCCTGGTCAAAAAATGTTTGACGGCCTGGCTAAAGGGTGAGACCTAGGTGGGGGGTGCTCGACCAAATGTTATAGGGAACTGCTGACAGTTTTTGAAGCCGCAAAAATTTTTGGAAAAAAAAAAAAAAAATTTTGCACTCGATTTTCAAAATGGTCCTTCGAGCCTGATTTTTTGGTGGAAGGACCACTAAGGGTCCTAGATTAAAGAAAAAGTGTTTTTGTGATTCTCGGATCCAAGATGGCCGCCGTAGGGCCCGTCAAAGTTTGTATGGGAACTCTTAAACGGGGGGAGATAGGTGAGGGGTGCTCGACCAAATGTCATAGAGGACTCCAAGAGCCATTCGATGGGCAAAAAATTTTTGCAAAAAAATTTTTTTTTTTTTTTTCCGAAAAAATTTTTTTTATCTGATCGAGCTGGAAATCGCTGTGCGTGACTTTTGGGCTCTCCAAATTCCGAAAAAAAAATTTTCAGATTTTTTGCACAAAAAAAATTTTGTATGGATTTTTCGAAATAATGGTCCGATCGCGCTGAAATTTGGCATGCGGGCATTATTTGGGCCCAAGAATAATAATCTGAAAAAAAATTTGAAAAAAATCCAAGATGGCGGCGACCCCGAACAAAAAGTCAAAATCCCGAGTAAGTTAAGCGAGCCCGAAGGGCGAGCTTCAGGCCGGGAGGCCGAAGGCCGACCCCGCGGAGGGCCGAAGGCCCGGAGCTTCACTCCCGGGGCCCATGGGGGTCCCGAACCCCAGTAATTTTGGGCGAGGCCGAAAGCCTCGCTGCAGGAGGGCCGGAACATTACCAGAACCAATATAAATCTATGTTAAGCGAGCCCGAAGGGCGAGCTTCAGGGTGGGAGGCCGAAGGCCGACCTCGCGGAGGGCCGAAGGCCCGGAGCTTCACCCCGAGGGCCCAAGCGCGTCACCTCCAAGTAATTTAAAGCGAGGCCGAAGGCCGAGCTCCGAGCAAATCGAGCTACCAAGCGTTCAACAACCCCAGTTTCTTAATAAGCCGAGCCTGAGGGCCGAAGGCCCGATGGCGAGGCGTCAAGCCCGCGAAGGCCGAAGGCCGAGCTCCGCGTAGGGCCGAAGGCCCGGAGCGTCACGATTGAGGTGCTCTCCGCGCGAGCCCGAGGGCCGAAGGCCCGACGGGCGAGCCCACGCGGTGAAACTGCCCTTCCTAACTGTGTTAATAAGCGAACCGGAGGGCCGCAGGCCCGACGGTTCGCTTCGAACCCCAGCGAAGGCCGTAGGCCGAGCTCCGCGTAGGGCCGAAGGCCCGAAGCGTCCAACACAGGCGCACCAGCTCGCGAGGCCGAAGGCCGAGCTGCCAGAGTCCAGTGCTCCCATGCTACTCAATGAAAAAGTGTAACATGAAAACGAATCGGAGGGCCGCAGGCCCGACGATTCGTTTCGACAATCTGCGAAGGCCGAAGGCCGAGCTCCGCGTAGGGCCGAAGGCCCGGAGCGTCCAACATAGGCGCGCCAGCTCGCGAGGCCGAAGGCCGAGCTGCCAGAGTCTAGGGCCCCCATGCTATGCAATGAAAACGAATCGGAGGGCCGCAGGCCCGACGATTCGTTTCGACAATCTGCGAGGGCCGAAGGCCGAGCTCCGCGTAGGGCCGAAGGCCCGAAGCGTCCAACACAGGCGCGCCAGCTCGCGAGGCCGAAGGCCGAGCTGCAGGAGTCCAACGCATCCATGCTACTCAATGAAAAAGTGTAACATGAAAACGAATCGGAGGGCCGCAGGCCCGACGATTCGTTTCGACAGCCCGCGAAGGCCGAAGGCCGAGCTCCGCGTAGGGCCGAAGGCCCGAAGCGTCCAACCCAGGCGTGCCAGCTCGCGAGGCCGAAGGCCGAGCTGCCAGAGTCCAGTGCTCCCATGCTACCCAATGTAAAAGTGTAACATGAAAACGAATCGGAGGGCCGCAGGCCCGACGATTCGTTTCAATAATCTGCGAAGGCCGAAGGCCGAGCTCCGCGTAGGGCCGAAGGCCCGAAGCGTCCCTCAGAGGCCTGACAGCTCGCGAGGCCGAAGGCCGAGCTGCAGGAGTCCAGCTCATAAGCCCAATAACTGCGATAAAATTAAAAAATAATGCAAAAACTATAATAAAAAAATTTAAGAAAATAAAAAATAAATCTCGAGTCCTCCACTCATCCAGTCGACAAAAAGAGAGGCCCGCGAGGCCCTTGGGCCTCGCGCACAGAGCAAAAAACTAGTTAATATTATTATAGCTGCATTACCACTGATTTCATGTATATGGGGTTGTTCTCCCAGAAGGAGGTCTGATGGAGTAAAGATTTTGATGTTGTCGTATAGAGGGCACGGAGGTGTATACCAGAAAAATCTGACATTTGAGGATTTGCTTCCTGGTCAAAAAATGTTCAACGGCCTGGCTAAACGGTGAGACCTAGGTGGGGGGTGCTCGACCAAATGTCATAGGGAACTGCTGACAGTTTTTAAAGCCGCAAAAATTTTTCGAAAAAAAAAAAAAAATTTTTGCACCAAATTTTCAAAATGGTCCTTCGAGCCGGATTTTTTTGTGGTAGAATCTCTGAGGGACCTAGATTAAAGAAAAAGTGTCTTTGTGATTCTCGGATCCAAGATGGCCGCCGTAGGGCCCGTCAAAGTTTGTATGGGAACTCTTAAACGGGGGGAGATAGGTTGGGGGTGCTCGACCAAATGTCATAGAGGACCCCGAGAGCTGTCAGGTGGGCAAAAAATTTTTGCAAAAAAAAATTTACTACCGCGCCTCTATGGGACGCTCCGGGCCTTCGGCCCTACGCGGAGCTCGGCCTACGGCCTTCGCTGGGGTTCGAAGCGAACCGTCGGGCCTGCGGCCCTCCGGTTCGCTTATTAAGACAGTTAGGAAGGGCAGTTTCACCGCGTGGGCTCGCCCGTCGGGCCTTCGGCCCTCGGGCTCGCGCGGAGAGCACCTCGATCGTGACGCTCCGGGCCTTCGGCCCTACGCGGAGCTCGGCCTTCGGCCTTCGCGGTCTTGACGCCTCGCCATCGGGCCTTCGGCCCTCAGGCTCGGCTTATTAAGATACTGGGGTTGTTGAACGCTTGGTAGCTCGATTTGCTCGGAGCTCGGCCTTCGGCCTCGCTTTAAATTACTTGGAGGTGACGCGCTTGGGCCCTCCGCGAGGTCGGCCTTCGGCCTCCCACCCTGAAGCTCGCCCTGCGGGCTCGCTTAACATAGATTTATATTGGTTCTGGTAATGTTCCGGCCCTCCTGCAGCGAGGCCTTCGGCCTCGCCCAAAATTACTGGGGTTCGGGACCCCCTCGGGCCCCGGGAGTGAAGCTCCGGGCCTTCGGCCCTCCGCGGGGTCGGCCTTCGGCCTCCCGGCCTGAAGCTCGCCCTTCGGGCTCGCTTAACTTACTTGGGATTTTGACTTTTTGTTCGGGGTCGCCGCCATCTTGGATTTTTTTTTAAATTTTTTTTCAGATTATTATTCCTGGGCCCAAATAATGCCCGCATGCCAAATTTCAGCGCGATCGGACCATTATTTCGAAAAATCCATACAAAATTTTTTTTGTGCAAAAAATCTGAAAAAAAATTTTTCGGAATCTGGAGAGCCCAAAAGTCACGCACAGCGATTTCCAGCTCGATCGGATGAAAAAAAAATTTTCGAAAAAAAAAAAAAAATTTTTTTTGCAAAAATTTTTTGCCCACCTGACAGCTCTTGGGGTCCTCTATGACATTTGGTCGAGCACCCCCCACCTATCTCCCCCCGTTTAAGAGTTCCCATACAAATTTTGACGGGCCCTACGGCGGCCATCTTGGATCCAAGAATCACAAAAACACTTTTTCTTTAATCTAGGTCCCTCAGAGATTCTACCACAACAAAATCCGGCTCGAAGGACCATTTTGAAAATTTGGTGCAAATTTTTTTTTTTTTTTTCGGCAAAAATTTTTGCGGCTTTAAAAACTGTCAGCAGTTCCCTATAACATTTGGTCAAGCACCCCCCACCTAGGTCTCACCGTTTAGCCAGGCCGTTGAACATTTTTTGACCGGGAGGCGGTAGACCCAAATCCATATTTTTCTGGACCTACAATTTTGCTCTTCTATACAAATCACAAAAATTTTTTAGCATTTTCTTTACCGTTAAGAAATAAAACATCTATATGGGAAATGAGTCGGGATGCAGCTATAATAATATTAACTAGTTATTTTTTTGTGCGCGAGGCCCGAGGGCCTCGCGGCGGCTCTTATTTGGGGAGGCATGGGGCCGACAAATTCGAATTTTGACTTACAGTTTAAAAAATTTTGCCTAGGCGTTGGATTCTGCGATGGGAAGGGAGGAGAGCGGTGGTGTGCCTTTTTATTTTATTTAACATAATATTCATTATGCCAAAATTTAAGTTGTCACAGTTCTAACCCTACCTACCTTACTTTCTAATTTTTCAAGGGGTCACAGTTCTAACCTAACCTAACCTATTGTCTGACAGCAGTTTCATTTTGTAGGGGGTCACAGTTTTAACCTAACCTAACCTATTGTCTGACAGCAGTTTCATGTTGAGGAGGGTCGCAGTTCTAACCTAACCTATTGTCTGACAGCAGGTTAATTTTGTGGGGGGTCACAGTTCTAACCTAACCTAACCTATTGTCTGACAGCAGTTTCATGTTGTGGAGGGTCGCAGTTCTAACCTAACCTATTGTCTAACAGGATTCATGTTGTGGAGGGTCGCAGTTCTAACCTAACCTAACCTATTGTCTGACAGGTTTCTTGTTGTGGAGGGTCGCAGTTCTAACCTAACCTAACCTATTGTCTGACAGCAGTTTCATGTTGTGGAGGGTCGCAGTTCTAACCTAACCTATTGTCTAACAGGATTCATGTTGTGGAGGGTCGCAGTTCTAACCTAACCTAACCTATTGTCTGACAGTTTTCTTGTTGTGGAGGGTCGCAGTTCTAACCTAACCTAACCTATTGTCTGACAGCAGTTTCATGTTGTGGAGGGTCGTAGTTCTAACCTACCCTACTGTCTGACAGCAGTTTCGTTTTGTTGGGGGGTCACAGTTCTAACCTAATCAAACCTATTGTCTGACAGCAGTTTCATGTTGTGAGGGTCACAGTTCTAACGTTTTCTGCTTCCTGATGACAGTTTAACGTTCTAAGGGGTCACAGTTCTAACCTAACCAAACCTACTTTCTGATAGCGGTTTCATTTAACAGGAGGTCACAGTTCTTACCTAACCTAACCTACTTCCTGGTCGAAGTTTGATTGTCTAAGCGGTCACAGTTCTAACCTAACCTAATCTACTTTCTGATAGCGGTCTCATTTAACAGGAGGTCACAGTTCTTATCTAACCTGACCTACTTCCTGGTCGCAGTTTAATTGTCTAAGCGGTCACAGTTCTAACCTTACCTAATCTACTTTCTGATAGCGGTTTCATTTAAAAGGAGGTCACAGTTCTTACCTAACCTAACCTACTTCCTCGTCGCAGTTTTATTTTCTAAGCGGTCACAGTTTTAACCTAACCTAATCTATTTACTGACAGCAGTTTCCTGGTAACATTATAGAACTTGACTGTTCTGGTAGCTAACATATGGCATGTGATAAATACGGATTTCGATGACTCTGAGAAATAAAATTATGGAAATTGAATTTAAGGGAAATAAAGTTTCTGGTAAATTATTAATATAGTCATCATCCATATTCCACTGCTGGACGTAGACCTCTCCTATTAACTATGCGTATAAACGCATTAGGAGGTAAATGCCCATAATCGCCACGCTGGGCAAGCGGATTGGCGATCGCAGTAATGTGTCCACTATGATGACGTTGCTGCCCATCATCAATATTTATTAAATTGTGGTCAGTGACACTTCAATCCCTTAGTCGACTCTTACGACCCGCAGGAGGAGTTGGGGTGGTGACAAATGTATTCTTACTGCCGTCACCACACGGCACAATTAATATAGTAAACAATAAGTATGATTAAAGATGTTATGATATCATGGTTGTAGCATAGGATGGCAATTAAAATTATAGCAAATGAAATTCTCGCAAATGGGGGTATCCCGTGCCTGTGCCAGTGAGTATACCTGGAAACTGCCCACTGCAAATTGGAAAAAACCCATCATTTCTTAAGAATCAGCTTATAGTAAGTAGCAAATGACTGTACAATCGGCAAAGAAAACATTGTTATTTACCTACTGATAATACAGTAATTAATTACTAACTATACGCTGGTTTAAATTTTTTCGCTACTTTATTTTTTATTTTGCTGCTTTTTTCGTCTAACAACAGTTGTGAGTTTTCAGAAGAAGATTTGGACGTAATGACACGATAATTCTAACTCATATAAGTAGGTAATCAAAACTTTCTGTCAACTGCAAAAGTAAGTAATCAATTTTACATCACACTTGCTGTCTAAGAGCGCCATTGCTTGCATGCGTAGCGACAGTAATCATCATCATCATCATCAGCCTATGATAGACGTAGGGCGTGTTGGACGTAGGCCTCTCCTATTAACTTATGCATATAGACGCATTAGGAGGTAAATGCCCATAATCGCCACGCTCGGCAAGCGGAATGGCGATCGCAGTTATGTGTCCACTATAATGACGCTGCTGCCCATCATCAATCTTTATCAAATAATGGTCAGTGACACTTCAATCCCTTAGTCGATTCTTACGACACCCGCAGGAGGAGTTGGGGTGGTGACAAATGTATTCTTACTGCCTTCACCACACGGCAAACAGTAATGGAAGACTACGACAGACGACGACAGTAATAGAAAAGTGAAATTCCCTAGGGAGTAATAGAAGTGTCAGTACGTCATTTAATAATATTTTGTCTTAAAACATATTTTTTGTCGGCAAGTGTGATGAAAAACATTGTATGCATCACGGGCGTTAAGCGGAATATACTAACTCGAGTAATTGAAACACTCTTGTTAGTAATTCCGTACTTACCTCCCTTGATGCACAATGTACTATTTATGTCAAACTCATGTAGGTTGGAAGGTAATCGTGTAACTATGTCCATTTTGTACACATTTACTTGGCAAAAACTATTACGTGCCTTGAAAAGTTAAATTTAATGTCTCTTTATAAAATTTGATGGCTAATTAATTGTTTTAGTTCTGTATTATTATATTAAATATTAGTAATACTGTTCTATTACAATACGTTTCATAATTTCTTGGGTTTGAACAATTTTACATTTCTCTCCATTTAGCTACACTAAGTAACCATACCGATACATTATGCGATTAGTTTTCAAGTTTTTATGGTTCCGAAATCCTTATAGATTCATCATGTCTGCCTGTCCGTCCGTCTGTCCGTCTGCCACAGCCGATTTACGCGGAGTTTATAAATGTTACAGTAATTAAATTTGGTAAGGATATGTGTTAACTGAACCGCTACAAAATTGTGATACTATATTGTAAAAAAATTGGGGTTAGGGCCCTCCATACATGTAGCGGAGGGATAGATTTTTTTTAGATGTATGTAAACGTGTCATACGTATTATAGAAAAGTCTTTGAAAATTATATAATGGTTTATAAGTCACATTTTATTCAAGCGAACCGTTTTAGCACTCAAAGTCTGAAAAGTGTGTCCCCCCTCCTCTATTTTTTAAACTACGCGGTATACAATTCTAAACAAAATATTGTATGCATAATATAAAGTCTTTCCACGATTTTTGGTTTGATTAAATTATCTCTTACACTTTTTGAGGTAGGTTGATTTAACTGTTTTTTTTAATGATAATGATGATGCTACGGAACACTTTGCGCGCGAGTCCGACTCGCACTTCGCCGTTTTTTTTTAAATAATCGAAGCACTATTTCCACCAAACTCCCGGCCCGGCCCGGATCGGAATGAATACGAACGTATGTGGCGATATCCGATCGTGTCTGGCGACTTGTCTCGGCCCCGATCATATATCACTGATAACAGAAAAACTTCTTCGAAAGGCACGTAGTTTATGCAAGCAATCACCTCTGCCTACAAAGACAATTGTGTCATTTAAAATTGTAGCCCAGAGAATGCCTGTCAAAATATTATTACACAACAGTAGATACATTAATAAAAAAATACTCTTTGTTGTAAATACTGGTTTAATTGATCGCCCGTATTAGATTCACACACTGTATGAATAGATGTTGAGTTGTGGTTTGTATTTTATTTATATTTTTTATTTCATGAAAAACAGAAGACAATAGGTAAATACATGAAGATGCTTACAAAAAGTAACTACTTACTTGAGGTCGCCGAGATGCGAACCTTGCGGGAGAGTTCCCATAATGCTGGCTGCGTTGGCCCTTTGGATTAAAACCCTAATCCTATGTGAGCAGTTAACCCATTCAAGACAGAAATAAAGTTCGTTTAATTTATATAAGTTGTTATATTTTTTCAAACTTGCAATGAAATGTTTACATGACGAACCTCAAATCAATCAAGGAAGTACGTAGTTTCGGGTTCTACGAGCGAACAATGATTTAAAGAATTTCCATACAAAAAGTCAGGCCCTGGCCTGCAAAGCACCTTTCTTTTGTTTTTAGGCGTCAAAGTATAACAGATTTGAATACATGAAACTAATTAACCTAATCCTATGTGAGCAGTAAAACCATTCCAGACAGATACTCATAAAGTTTGTTTATTTTAAATAATTATATTACCTAAAAATCAGGAGGTTCATACATTATGCTCATAATATTAGAGCACATATTCATCAATAAATTAGGAAAAGTAGTTAAAAGAAAAATAATTAATATGATTGCCATAATTATCTTTATTATTTTTCTTTTAATTACTATTTCTAAATTATTGATGAATAGGTGCTACAATATTGCAATTATAAATTATAAATTTATAATTATACATTATAGTATAGCATCTATTCATCAATAAATTAGGAACAGTAGGTAGTTCATAAAAAAGAATAAACATATATTATAGCAATGATACATTATAACATTTTATTTCCGGCAATCCCATATTTCTGGACGAGGTATGTACTCGTATAGTACTTTTCTCAAACATGCCTAACAGCCGGCCTAGGCTTTCAAGATTTATATTAAATTCCATTAACAAACTTCCTTAGTCCTTAGTAGCATCTGAATAAAACGTCATACTTCGCAGCCTATTATAAGGAACATAACAACAATATTTCATTGTATGTTTGAGAAAATGCAATAGTTCGATAGATAGGTATAGGCATTTAACAATAAATATTTTTGTACGAAAACATTTGTAAGTAGGTACCTATGTAATATGTGTAATAAGTACGTACTTAGTAGTAATTCAATTATAGTTGGAAATTTCTAAGAATTAACTTTTTTGACAGTTATAGATTAAACCTTATTAATATGAGGGTAAGGCTAACCGTTTTTCCGATAGTCTTAACGTCATATATATGCGAGTGAGTTTAGTAAAACGCCCCCTTTGTCGTTTGCCATGAAGCCGCTTTGTCAGTTTATTCATATGAAGATACAAGGAAATCTCGTCTTTATGGAAAGCGACAAAGTGGGACGTTTTACTAAAAAACTAACTCGTATAAGGCTCATTTCTAATGTGTCATAAGTTAATTCTTATAATTTCCAACTATAAGTAGCTTAAATAAATGCGTGTGGCCGGTATCAAATTAACCCTTATAGGGCACCGGTCTCAAAAACGACCACCCCATAGCATTATCTTTATGTATATTTTTCTTGTACAGAATTTTTTGTACTGTGTAATGGCGTTGAGGCTTGAATTTTTTCGAGTCGTTCCCGTTAAAGGGTTAGGTTAAAAGAGTATTAATATATGAATAAGCGCTTAAGGGTATTTTTGCCAGTAACTTGGCTCATGTTGGTGGGCTAAGATGATCCTGTATTTTATATTAATGAACATTTTCTAATCAATCACACAATCATCTCTCTCTCTCTCGCTCTCTCTCTCTTCAAAGTTTTGCCTAGAACTCGGATTATTAAGGCCTAAGATCCGGAGCGGACAACCGCTTGCGGCCTTTGCAGACAAAATTCGATCCGAATAATTGGCCATCCGGTTCGCTTATATTAAAGCAGTTAATTGAGACAGTAGTCTATCCCGTCTATCTAACAGATTTATATTGGATCTGGCAATGTTCTGGACCTCCCGCGGCTCTGTTTTGTAAGCCCCTGACTGTGACATAGCTATCTTGGGTGGCACCCGGTTGTCACCCCAAAGAAAGTAAAAAGCAAGGACAATAAAATTTGTATGATCCAGGACATGGATAAATTATTATTTATTATATTGAAAAAATAACAAAACGCAATAATTAATAAGAGAGAAAAAGAGTTGTTATACATTTAAAATTACTTCTTTCTTACTTTGGCAGCTGCAAACTCAGCAATAACATCAAAAATTCATATATTGTTCGATGGCTAATATACAAAGCCGCGATTGGGCCATAGTTGCGTGGATATAGATTTTTTATTAATTTTAATTTACCGAGACTACCCTCACTAAGCACTAAGCATGGGAGCGCTAGGCTCTGGCAACTCGGCCTGCGGCCTCGCTATGCGACGCTTTGGGCCTTCGGTTCTACAGGGAGCTCGGCTTTCGGCCTTAGCTGGGCGCCTCTGAGGAAATTCCATACAAATTTTTTTTTGTCCAAAAAATTAAAAAAAATATTTTTTGAATGGCTATTGAGAATCTCTATGAGATTTGTTAAAGCACCCCCCCACCTATCTCTCTCCGTTGAAAAGTTCCCATACTAACTTTTTTCTCACAGGCAAATTCCATACAAATTTTTT
This sequence comes from Thaumatotibia leucotreta, assembly GCA_025490895.1. NCBI lineage: Eukaryota > Metazoa > Arthropoda > Insecta > Lepidoptera > Tortricidae > Thaumatotibia > Thaumatotibia leucotreta. Next base: position 13,073 of record JALPQI010031078.1, read on the forward strand.
TTTGTCCAAAAAATCCAAAAAAATCTTTTTTGAATATCTATTAAGAATCTCTATGATGTTTGTCAAAGCATCCCCCACCTATCTCTCTCCGTTCAAAAGTTCCCATACAAACTTTGAACGACCATATGGCGGCCATCTTGAATTTTAGAAAGTCCAAAACACTTTTCGTCTAATAAAAAGCCCAATCTTATCCTACCGTGAAAATTTCAGAACCCTAAGAGCCCAACAACAGTTTCAAAATGAGCAAAAAAAATTGGCCCGATCCATGAATTTTCGTTTTTGTCCCGGGGCGCCGCCATCTTGAATTTTTTTCAAATTTTTTTTTTCGAATATTTTTTTCGGGCCTCCCAAGGACGTCTATGCAAAATTTTAGTGCGCTCGGGTCATTATTTCGAAAAATCCATACAAAATTTTTTTTTGTGCAAAAAATCCAAAAAAAATTTTTTCGGAATCTGGAGAGCCCAACAAATACGCACAACGATTTCCAAACCGATCGGATAAAAAAATTTTTTAGAAAAAAAGTAAAAAAAATTTTTTTGCAAAATTTTTTTTTCCATCTGATGGCTTTTGGAGTTCTGTACAACATTTGTTTGAGCTCCCCCCACCTATCTCTCTCCGTTCAAAAGTTCCCATACAAAGTTTGAACACCCATACGGCAGCCATCTTGAATTCTAGAAAGTCCAAAATACGTCCTGTCCAATTCAGAGCCCAACTTTATCATACTGTTAAAATTTCAAAACCCTAAACGCCCATCAACAGTTTCAAAATGGGCAAAAAAAATTGGCCCGATCCATGAATTTTGTTTTTGCCCCGGGGCGCCGCCATCTTGAATTTTTTCCCAAAATTTTTTTTCGAATATTACTCTCGGGCCCCCAAAGTGTGCCTATGCAAAATTTTAGCGCGCTCGGGTCATTATTTCGAAAAATCCATACAAATTTTTTTTTGCGCAAAAAATCCAAAAAATATTTTTTTTAAATCTCGAGGGCCCGACTATTACGCACAGCGATTTCTGGCCCGCTAGGATAATTTTGAAATTTTTGAAGTTTTTTGCCAATTTTTTTTTCTCATCGGATAGCTCTCGGGGTCCTCTATGACATTTGGTCGAGCACCCCCCACCTATCTCCCCCCGTTTAAAAGTTGCCATACAAACTTTGACGGGCCCTACGGCGGCCATCTTGGATTCAAAAATTACAAAAAAAATATTTTTCTAATCTACAACCTTCAGAGGTCCTACCACGAAAAAATCCGGCTCCAAGGACCAACTTGAAAATCGGGTGCAAAATTTTTTTTACTTTTTGCCAAAAATTTTTGCGGCTTCAAAAACTGCCAGCAGTTCCCTATGACATTTGGTCGACCACTCCCCACCCAGGTCCTACCGTTTGGCCGGGCCGTCGATCGAAAAGACGGTCTTTCGAGGTAGACCAGGTTTCGGATTTTTCCTCCCTGTTTGGGACCAGACCCTACACGATGGTATACTACAATAGACCATAGGTCCCGCCCAGAGAGCCACAGAACCATGTCAACAACAATCAGTCGGGTTGCGGCTATATACAGGGTGTCCCACGGCGATGCCACATGGAGGGAAAGTACCTTAAATATCATAGATAGCGTATTTTGCTGAAAGAAGACTTTATTTTATTTTTAAAATGTAGTAATTCTGCATTCAAAGTTTTTCAAAAAAATTCTTGCTTCACCCGGAAATCGAACCGACTACAATTTTTTTTCTAATTTTGAACCAAACTTTTTTGGTTATTCTTTTAGTTTTAGATACTATGTTTCTTAAGGAAAATTGTTATTTTTTATCCATTCTTTCGAATGACAGAATAAAATTACGAAACATTTTTTTTTGTTTTAAAGTAGGTTCGATGCCTAGAAAAAGCAAATTTTTTTTTGGATTTTTTTTAATGCAGTATTATTTAATTTTCAAAATAAAATAAAGTCTTCTTTCAGCAAAATACGCTATCTATGATATTTAAGGTACTTTCCCTCCATGTGGCATCGCCGTGGGACGCCCTGTATAATACTAACTAGTTATTTTTTTGTGCGCGAGGCCCGAGGGCCTCGCGGCGGCTCTTTATCGGGGAGGCAAGAGGCCGAAAGACATGAGTTTTTAGTTACAGTTGTAAAAAGTTTTGCCTAGGGGTCGGAATCAGCGATGGGATCAGGAGAGCGGTGGTGTGCCTGTTTATTGTTTACCCGACAGTTATTGAACATAATATTCATATGCCCAAATCTAAGTTGCCTGAATTTCAATTGCCCGAATGATTTGTTTACCATAACAATTGTATGACATACTTTAATTTTCCAGGGGGTCACAGTTCTAACCTAACCTACTTTCTGATAGAAGTTTCATTTTGTGGAAAGTCAAAGTTCTAACCTAACTTAACCTACATTCTTATAGTAGTTTAATTTTCCAGGTGGTCACAGTTCTAACCTAACCTACTTTCTGATAGCAGTTTAATTTGCTAAGGGGTAACCTGACCTAACCTATTGTCTGACAGCAGTTTCATGTTGTGGAGGGTCACAGTTCTAACCTAACTTAACCTGCTTTCTGATAGCAGTTTCATTTAACAGGGGAACACAGTTCTAACCTAACCTAACTTCTCTCTGATAGCTATTTTATTTTCTAAAAGTTCACAGTTTTGACTTAACGTAATCAATTTTCTGACAGCAGTTTCATTTTGTGGAGATTCACAGTTGTAACCTAACCTAACCTATTATCTGACAGCAGTTTCGTTTTGTGGGGGTCACAGTTCAAACCTAACCTAACCTACTTTCTGATAGCAGTTTCATTTTCTAAGGGGTCACAGTTCAAACCTAACCTAACCTATTGTCAGACAGCAATTTCATTTTGTGAATGGTCACAGTTACAACCTAACCTAACCTACATTCTGATAGTAGCTTAATATTCCAGGTGTCACAGTTCTAATCTAACCTAACCCAATTTCTGATAGCAGTTTCATTTTCTAAAGGGTCACAGTTCAAACCTAACCTACATTCTAATAGCAATTTCATTTATCAGAAGTTCCCAAATCTAACCTAACCTACTTTCCAAGTAGTTTCATTGTCCAGGTGATTCGTACAAATAACATTATAAAAATTGACTTTTCTGGTAGCTAATTTGGATGACAAAATGATGTCATAATATGGCATGTGATAAATACGGATTTCGATGACTCTGACAAATGGAAATTGAATTTTAGGGAAGTAAAGTTTCTGGTAAATAGTTATTATAGTAAACAATAAAGTATGCAATATTATGCTCTTTGATTAGGATGGCAAATAAATTTATGGAAAATGAAATTCTCTTCTCGAAAAGGGGGGGGGGGGGGGATCCCGTGCCTGTGCCTGTGAGTATGCCTGGAAACTGCCCACTGCGAACTGGAACTGGAAACAGCCCATCATTTCTTAAGAATCAACGTATAGTAAGTAGCAATTGTAAAAATAAAAATCGGCAAGGAAAACATTGTTCTGTACTGATTGTACAGTAAGTAACTAATACCTACTATACAGGGTGTAATCGTTAAGTGTTGCCAGGCCATAATTCTGTAAATATAGCAAATACCAGAAAACTTCTAACTGATATCGAAAAAGTAGAGTAAGAGCGTGGAGCGTTTTAACTTAGTATTTTTAATATTACTCCACCTATTTAGAAAAAGTTATTAATGCAATTTTACTCGTTGGGTAACGCACTTTCGATATCAGTTGGAAGTTTCTGATATCTGTTATATTTACGTAATTATGGCCTGGCCACACTTAACGATTACACCCTGTATAGGCTGGTTCAAATTTCCTATGGGCAGAATTTTTTCACTCATATATTTTTTGATTTTGCTGCTTGTTTCGTGTAACAACAGTTAGATAGATAGATAGATAGATAAAAACTTTATTCAAACCACAACTTATATTCGCAGTGATACAAACACAAAGAAGGAAAACAAAAACAAAACAACATAAATACATAACATTGAAACTTATGAATTAAGTTAACCCATAGTTTATTTGCGCAAGAGTTATGACTGTGTCGTGGTATAGAATTGGCGCTGACTCAGCATACGTGCTGTACACTCGAGAGTCCACAGCGCTGATCTTCCGTCAGAACCACAGAAGTTGTGAGTTTTCAGGAGAAGATTTGGAAGTAATGATACGACAATTCCAACTCACATAAGTAATCAAAACTTTCTGTCAACGGAATGTAATCGTGTAACTATGTCCATTTATACACAAATGGCAAAAACTGTTACGTGCCTTGAAAAGTTAAATTTAATGTATGCAAAATCTGATGGTTAATTAATTGAAAGATCAGATGTTTTTGTTATGTTGTTTTAGTGTTGTATTATTATATTAAATAGTGATCAGGGTATGATTCTGATATTAGTCCTTTTTATTACAATTCGTTACATTATTTCTTGGATTTGAACAATTTTACATCTCTCTCTATTTAGCTACACAATACTCGTAAGTAACCATAGCGATACATGATGCCATTACAGTTTTCAAGTTTTTAGGGTTCCGTAACCCTTATAAATTCATCATGTCTATCTATCCCTCTGTCACAGCCGATTTACTCGGAAAGTATTAATGCTACAGTAAAGAAATTTGGTAAGAATATGTGTTTTATGAACCGCACAGAATTATGACACTATATAGGTAGTAAAAAAATGGGGATTGGGGCCCTACATACAGGTAAAGGTGCGTTCAAACCAAAAGAGCATTCGCTGTGCTAACCCCCCACTCTACGAAATTCGATCGCTACACAAAACGTGATTGGTTGATTTCGTAGAACGGGGGATAGAACAGCGAATGCTCTTTTGGTTTGAACGCACCTTAACGGAGGGATAGATTTTTTTTAGATGTAGGTATATTAACGTGTGGGGTATCATAGAAAGGTCTTTGAAAATGATATGAAGGTTTATAAATCCCATTTTTATTTAAGCTATCCGTTTTCGAGATATTTGCTCTCACAGTCTAAAAAGTGTCCCCCCCTCTATTGTTTAAACTATGCAGTAAAAAAAAATGTTATGCATGTCATAAACTCTTTCAACGATTTTTGCTTTGATTAAATTATATCTTATAGTTTTTGAGGTAGGTTGATTTACTGTATTTTTTAATGATAAATTGATAATTGTACAGAATCCTTTGCGCGCGAGTTCGACTCGCACTTCGCCGGTTTTTTTAATTGTTGAAGCACTATTTCTACCAAACGGCCCGGATCGGAAAGAATACGAACGTATGTGGCGATATCCAATCGTGTCCGGCAGAATGTCGTCACATGCGCTCGGCCCCGATCATATGTCACTGAAATGTAACATATTATAGGTGAACTGGTGAAAGCATTCTAGGTAAAAGGGGTAGAATAGGGGCGGGATATTCATCATTTAACAATACCGGAGCAAGCAGGAAAGAAAATATTAAAATGTGATGCCAAAATACGCAATATCACGTCTACGAAATGTTACGTAGAACGGCATGATTTAATAAATATTTTTAGTTGGTGCCACACTACGCAATATTACGTCTATATAGTACTGCGTACATTGGCATCCATGAAGTCCTTTTTATAATTGATGCCAGCTACGCAATACTGCACCATTTATATGGTGGCCACCGATTTGAATCCACCGCTTACCTTTGGCACTCAATGGGTTAATGGAAAAGTAGTCTTGGGTTCTTACCAGATACCGGAATTGTGTTTTATATTTTGATTTTATTGTAAAACCCTAATATTATGTGAGGAGTAAAACCATTGAAGACAGAAATTAAGTTTGATTAATTATATCAATAATTATACACTCGCGGTCAATGAATACGGGTCAGGTGGATTTTTTCATAGAAAATACTGGAAACATGCTGATTACAAATATTTATAATACAAGTGAACGGTTTTTAACATCAGATTGTATTGGAATTTCCCTGAAGTTTCCACCCGATCCGAAAAACACGGAACTTTATCGTCAGATGACTCATGATTAAAAAACTCGATTTACCATACATTTTAGATGGTTTTCTTAAACGGTCTACATTTTTGTCTATAAAAACCTACCTAACGACAATTTTAAAGTTTTTTTGGGTTTATTTATAAATTTAGGGAAATTCCAATACAATTAATTTGAATAAATTAAAAAAAAATTTGACCTACACTATAAATATTTTTTAAAAAATATTTGAAATCTCCATATTTGCTTTATTTTCTATGATAAATACCACCTGACCCGTTTTCATTGCCCGTGTGTGTATTACTTAAAAATAAGGAGGTTCATAATTTATGCTCATAATATTATAGCACCGTTTCAGCAATAAATTAGGAACAGTATGTAGTTAATAGAGAAGGAATAAACATATAGCAATGATACATTATAACATTTTATTTCCGGGCAATCCCATATTTCTGGCCGAGGTATGTATGGTACTTTTCTCAAACATGCCTTACAGCCGGCCTAGGCTTTCAAGATTTATATTAAATTCCATTAACAAACTTCCTTAGTCCTTAGTCGCATCTGAATAAAACGTCATACTTCGCAGCCTATTATAAGGAACATAACAACAATATTTCATTGTATGTTTGAGAAAATTCAATAGTTAGATAGATAGGTATAGATTTAACAATAAATATTTTTGTACGAAAACATTTGTAAGTAGGTACCTATGTAATATGTGTAATAAGTACGAACTTAGTAGTAATTCAATTATAGTTGGAAATTTCTAAGAATTAACTTTTTTGACAGTTATAGTTTAAACCTTATTAATATGAGGGTAAGGCTAACCGTTTTTCCGATAGTCTTAACGTCATATATACGCGAGTGAGTTTAGTAAAACGCCCCCTTTGTCGTTTGCCATAAAGCCGCTTTGTCAGTTTATTCATATGAAGATACAAGGAAATCTCGTCTTTATGGAAAGCGACAAAGTGGGACGTTTTACTAAAAAACTAACTCGTATAAGGCTCATTTCTAATGTGTCATAACGTCGTTGAGATTGCCAATTCCGTTATGTGCACAATTTCAGGAACTGAAAAATCAATCCAAATGACATATGTTTACAGTCTTCTTTTGTCAAATTTGAAATTTACACATAACGGAATTGGCAATCTCAACGACGATAAGTTAATTCTTAGAAATTTCCAACTATAAGTAGCTTATAAAATGCGTGTGGCCGGTATCAAATTAACCCTTATAGGGCACCGGTCTCAAAAACGACCACCCCATAGCATTATCTTTATGTATATTTTTCTTGTACAGAATTTTTTGTACTGTGTAATGGCGTTGAGGCTTGAACCGACGATTTTTTCGAGTTGTTCCCGTTAAAGGGTTAAGTTAAAAGGGTATTAATATATAAATAAGCGCTTAAGGGTATTTTTGCCAGTAACTTGGCTCATGTTGGTGGGCCAAGATGATCCTGTATTTTATATTAATGAACATTTTCTAATCAATCACACAATCATCTCTCTCTCTCTCTCTTCAAAGTTTTGCCTAGAACTCGGATTATTAAGGCCTAAGATCCGGAGCGGACAACCGCTTGCGGCCTTTGCAGACAAAATTCGAGCCGAATAATTGGCCATCCGGTTCGCTTATATTAAAGCAGTTAATTGAGACAGTAGTCTATCCCGTCTATCTAACAGATTTATATTGGATCTGGCAATGTTCTGGACCTCCCGCGGCTCTGTTTTGTAAGCCCCTGACTGTGTGACATAGCTATCTTGGCTGGCACCCGGTTGTCACCCCAAAGAAAGTAAAAAGCAAGGACAATAAAATTTGTATGATCCAGGACATGGATAAATTATTATTTATTATATTGAAAAAGTAACAAAACGCAATAATTAATAAGAGAGAAAAAGAGTTGTTATACAATTAAAATTACTTCTTTCTTACTTTGGCAGCTGCAAACTCAGCAATAACTTCAAAAGTTTATGTATTGTTCGATGGCTAATATACCAAGCCGCGATTAGGCCATGGTTGCGTGGATATAGATTTTTTATTAATTTTAATTTACCGAGACTACCCTCACTAAGCACTAAGCATGGGAGCGCTAGGCTCTGGCAGCTCGGTCTACGGCCTCGCTATGCGACGCTTTAGTTAGGCCTTCGGTTCTAAAGGGAGCTCGGCTTTCGGCCTTAGCTGGGCGCCTCTGAGGAAATTCCATACAAATTTTTTTTTGTCCAAAAAATTCAAAAAAAATTTTTTTGAATAGCTATTGAGAATCTCTATGAGATTTGTTAAAGCATCCCCCACCTATCTCTCTCCGTTGAAAAGTTCCCATACTAACTTTTTTCTCAGAGGCAAATTCCATACAAATTTTTTTTTGTCCAAAAAATCCAAAAAAATATTTTTTGAATAGCTATTGAGAATCTCTATGAGATTTGCTAAAGCACCCCCCACCTATCTCTCTCCGTTCAAAAGTTCCCATACAAATTTTGAACGACCATATGGCGGCCATCTTGAATTTTAGAAAGTCTAGAACACTTTTCGTCCAATTAAGAGCCCAATCTTATCCTACCATGAAAATTTCAGAACCCTAAGAGCCCAACAACAGTCTCAAAATGAGCAAAAAAAATTGGCCCGATCCATGAATTTTCGTTTTTGTCCCGGGGCACCGCCATCTTGAATTTTTTTCCAAATTTTTTTTTCGAATATTACTTTTGGGCCTCCCAAGTACGTCTATGCAAAATTTTAGTGCGTTCGGGTCATTATTTCGAAAAATCCATACAAAATTTTTTTTGTGCAAAAAATCCAAAAAAAATTTTTTCGGAATCTGGAGACCCCAAAAGTTACGCAAAGCGATTTCCAAACCGATCAGATAAAAAATTTTTTTTGAAAAAAAGTAAAAAAATTTTTTTTGCAAAAATTTTTTGTCCATCTGGTGGCTCTTGGGGTACTGTACGACATTTGTTCGAGCTCCTTCCACCTATCTGTCTCCGTTTAAAAGTTCCCATACAAAGTTTGAACACCCATACGGCGGCCATCTTGAATTCTAGAAAGTCCAAAATAAGTCCTGTCCAATTCAGAGCCCAACTTTATCATACTGTTAAAATTTGAAATCCCTAAACGCTCATCAACAGTTTCAAAATGGGCAAAAAAAATTGGCCCGATCCATGAATTTTCGTTTTTGCCCCAGAGCGCCGCCATCTTGAATTTTTTCCCAAAATTTTTTTTCGAATATTACTCTCGGGCCCCCAAAGTGTGCCTATGCAAAATTTTAGCGCGCTCGGGTCATTATTTCGAAAAATCCATACAAATTTTTTTTTGCGCAAAAAATCCAAAAAAAATTTTTTTCTAATCTCGAGGGCTCGACTATTACGCACAGCGATTTCTGGCCTGCTAGGATCATTTTGAAATTTTTGAAAAAAAAAAAAAAAGATTTTTGCCAATTTTTTTTTCTCATCGGATAGCTCTGAGGGTCCTCTATGACATTTGGTCGAGCACCCCCTACCTATCTCCCCCCGTTTAAAAGTTGCCATACAAAGTTTGACGGGCCCTACGGCGGCCATCTTGGATTCCAAAATTACGAAAAAAATATTTTTCTAATCTAGGACCCCCAGAGGTCCTGCCACCAAAAAATCAGGCTCGAAGGACCAACTTGAAAATCGGGTGCAAATTTTTTTTTACTTTTTTCCAAAAATTTTTGCGGCTTCAAAAACTGACGGCAGTTCCCTATGACATTTGGTCGACCACCCCCCACCCAGGTGCTACCGTTTGGCCGGGCCGTCGATCGAAAAGACGGTCTTTCGAGGTAGACCCGGTTTTGGATTTTTCCTCCCTGTTTGGGACCAGACCCTACACGATGGTATACGACACGAGACCATAGGTCCCACCCAGGGAGCCACAGAACCATGTCAACAACAATCAGTCGGGTTGCGGCTATATATAATACTAACTAGTTTTTTGCTCTGTGCGCGAGGCCCAAGGGCCTCGCGGGCCTCTCTTTTTGTCGACTGAGGTCGAGGCCGCGGAGATGTGTTTTTTATTTTCTTTAATTTTTTTATTATTGTTTTTGTATTATATTTTACTTATGTCGCAGTTGTTGGGCTTTTGAGCTGGACTCCTGCAGCTCGGCCTTCGGCCTCGCGAGCTGTCACGCCTCTGAGGGACGCTTCGGGCCTTCGGCCCTACGCGGAGCTCGGCCTTCGGCCTTCGCAGATTGTCGAAACGAATCGTCGGGCCTGCGGCCCTCCGATTCGTTTTTATGTTACACTTTTTCATTGAGTAGCATGGGGGTTCTGGACTCAAGCAGCTCGGCCTTCGGCCTCGCGAGCTGGCGCGCCAGTGTTGGACGCTTCGGGCCTTCGGCCCTACGCGGAGCTCGGCCTTCGGCCTTCGCAGGTTGTCGAAACGAATCGTCGGGCCTGCGGCCCTCCGATTCGTTTTCATGTTACACTTTTTCATTGAGTAGCATGACTGCGTTGGACTCCCGCAGCTCGGCCTTCGGCCTCGCGAGCTGGCGCGCTTGTATTGGACGCTTCGGGCCTTCGGCCCTACGCGGAGCTCGGCCTTCGGCCTTCGCAGATTGTCGAAACGAATCGTCGGGCCTGCGGCCCTCCGATTCGTTTTCATATTTCACTTTTTCATTGAGTAGCATGGATGCGTTGGACTCCTGCAGCTCGGCCTTCGGCCTCGCGAGCTGTCGCACCTCTGAGGGACGCTTCGGGCCTTCGGCCCTACGCGGAGCTCGGCCTTCGGCCTTCGCAGGTTATCGAAACGAATCGTCGGGCCTACGGCCCTCCGATTCGTTTATATGTTACACTTTTTCATTGAGTAGCATGGATGCGTTGGACTCTGGCAGCTCGGCCTTCGGCCTCGCGAGCTGGCGCGCCTATGTTGGACGCTTCGGGCCTTCGGCCCTACGCGGAGCTCGGCCTTCGGCCTTCGCAGCTACGAAGCTTCGCCTTCGGGCCTTCGGCCCTCAGGCTCAGCTTATATAGTTACTCAGATTTTATGATACGTAGAAAAGCTTTATTTTCTCGCAGCTCGGCCTCCGGCCTCGCAGGCTACCGCGCCTGTATGGGACGCTCCGGGCCTTCGGCCCTACGCGGAGCTCGGCCTGCGGCCTTCGCTGGGGTTCGAAGCGAACCGTCGGGCCTGCGGCCCTCCGGTTCGCTTATTAAGACAGTTAGGAAGGGCAGTTTCACCGCGTGGGCTCGCCCGTCGGGCCTTCGGCCCTCGGGCTCGCGCGGAGAGCACCTCGACCGTGACGCTCCGGGCCTTCGGCCCTACGCGGAGCTCGGCCTTCGGCCTTCGCGGGCTTGACGCCTCGCCATCGGGCCTTCGGCCCTCAGGCTCGGCTTATTAAGATACTGGGGTTGTTGAACGCTTGGTAGCTCGATTTGCTCGGAGCTCGGCCTTCGGCCTCGCTTTAAATTACTTGGAGGTGACACGCTTGGGCCCTCGGGGTGAAGCTCCGGGCCTTCGGCCCTCCGCAAGGTCGGCCTTCGGCCTCCCACCCTGAAGCTCGCCCTTCGGGCTCGCTTAACATAGATTTATATTGGTTCTGGTAATGTTCCGGCCCTCCTGCAGCGAGGCCTTCGGCCTCGCCCAAAATTACTGGGGTTCGGGACCCCCATGGGCCCCGGGAGTGAAGCTCCGGGCCTTCGGCCCTCCGCGGGGTCGGCCTTCGGCCTCCCGGCCTGAAGCTCGCCCTTCGGGCTCGCTTAACTTACTTGGGATTTTGACTTTTTGTTCGGGGTCGCCGCCATCTTGGATTTTTTTCAAATTATTTTTTCAGATTATTATTCCTGGGCCCAAATAATGCCCGCATGCCAAATTTCAGCGCAATCGGACCATTATTTCGAAAAATCCATACAAATTTTTTTTGTGCAAAAAATTTGAAAAAATTTTTTTCGGAATCTGGAGAGCCCAAAAGTCACGCACAGCGATTTCCAGCTCGATCGGATGAAAAAAAATTTTTCGAAAAAAAAAAAAAATTTTTTTTGCAAAAATTTTTTGCCCACCTGACAGCTCTTGGGGTCCTCTATGACATTTGGTCGAGCACCGCCCACCTATCTCCCCCCGTTTAAGAGTTCCCATACAAACTTTGACGGGCCCTACGGCGGCCATCTTGGATCCGAGAATCACAAAAAAACTTTTTTTCTAATCTAGGACCCCTAGTGGTCCTCCCACCAAAAAATCAGGCTCGAAGGACCATTTTGAAATTTGGGTGCAAATTTTTTTTTTTTTTTTTGAAAAAAATTTTGTGGCTTCAAAAACTGCCAGCAGTTCCCTATGACATTTGGTCGAGCACCCCCCACCTAGGTCTCACCGTTTAGCCAGGCCGTTGAACATTTTTTGACCAGGAGGCGGTAGACCCAAATCCATATTTTTCTGGACCTACAAATTTGCTCCTCTATACAAATGACAAAAATTTTTTAGCATTTTCTTTACCGTTTGGAAATAAAACCTATATATGGGAAATCAGTCGGGATGCAGCTATAATAATATTAATATCCCAACAGATCTAAACCTCGTGGACTGGAGCGCATCCAACATCCTCGCCGTGGCGCTCGGCAACTCCGTGTACCTGTGGAACGCGGGCACCGGCCAGATCGAGCAGCTCATGACCCTGGAGGCTTCCGAGACGGTTTGTACCATCCCTGACCCTGGACTGATGGTGTAACTTTGACTTTAAGAACCCATCACTGACTGGACTGACGGTTCATCTTTTTGACCGTTAAAGCTTTCGAGACGGTTTTTTACCTACCATTGACCCTAGACTGAACCCTGATACTTAAATTCACTTTGACTATGAATTTAAGACAATTCATATCCATCACTTACTTTGGACTGACGGCTCTTGGTTTTTGAGGCTTTTAAGACGGTTCATACTAGGGCTCGCGGTCGTGTCCGGGTTTCGTGTCAACGTTTCTCATACCCGTGTTCGTGTTACACGTACACGGGTTTCTGACCCGATTTACACGGGTAATTAAAGTCCGTGTAAATAATACCCGTCTGCACGGGTACACGGGTACACGGGTATTATTTACACGGACTTTAATTACCCGCGGGTTCGGGGACGTCCTTGACGAGAAGCCGTGTATGCATAGAAAGTCTGCTTTTTAAGGGTAAAGTTATGTACCGAAGGATGAGTCGTGAGACTTAAGAGCTATAGTACAAATGGATATGTAAGCGGAAGGCTAATTGTGTCAAATAGACCTTATTGCGTAACAGATAGAGTCGAAATTTATAAAAACAAAAAAAAGTTATATCGGCTGATCTTAACTGAACACGTTTGTTTTGTAGTGTCGAACGAAGCTGCAGGTTACATTCAATAATATACCTTATTTGCATTTGCTCAAATTATTTCGAACTCGTTCGGTTCGGTCTTAAGTACCCGGGCACCCGGGTAGCACGCGGTTTCGTGTAAACGGTATCCGTGTATTGGACACGGACACGGGTACCCGGCGGGTTCGTGTAATTCGGGTTCTTAGTACCGTCGGGCTTAAGAACACGGGTATCCGGTTTGGCGGGTTACACGTGTACCGTGAGCCCTAGTTCATACCCACCAATGACCCTGGATTGACGATTTTGGCAGACTTTGTCTGGCTACAGAGAAGAGGTACCTCTTCTCAGTCGTCAGTCGACAAAAAAGTCTCCTTTACAGCTCACAAGTGCAAGCGTCTTACCACGGATGCGCGATACACACATAGAAACTCGCATGCAACGAACGCTCATGCTGCCGCGTATGTGTGTGTTATCTATAATTTCAAACTAAGTAGTCTAGCTACGCGAGGGATGAGTTCACAATTTTTGCCCGTTAAATAGACGCTGCGATGGCGCGGTTGGTCTAACGCTGGCTGTTAACCCAATGATCTGGGTTCAAATCCGATGCTAGACGTTATGGCGCATTTGATTATTTTTGTCATGTTTTTAGAAATTGAATAATAACAACTATAACAAGTCGGTAGAATCATTTGACTAATAAGAAACAAGAAACCCGTTTCTTAAATAGCTGGAAGCGGATAGATTGATTGAGCGGGTGGATATTAGTAGAATTGCATGATTTGTATGCTGCTCATGGTTTAAATATGGATTACACTTTAAAGCGTAGATTTCGATAATTATGATAGGTTTAACGTATAAGTAAGTAGCATGTTAACGTGTTCAGACAAGCAACTTCAATGTTATCAAAAGATGATGTTAGGCATACTTAAAAGCGTTAATAGACGTTCGAACATGGTCCACTCCGCACCGCGAACTTGGTCCGCTCCGTACCAAATTCGATGGTGTGTTCAGCGGTCCGCCGACATTATTATTATTATTGACGGTGCGGTCGGTTCGATGGTTTTCCCACAGGATTTGGTGCGGTCCGCACCAAGTTCGCTCGTGTGGACGGCGCCACCGCACCGTACAGCGCTTACTTGTAGGTAATTAATTAAAAGTAAACAAACAATTCGTAAATTTTCGGGTATTTATGAAATTTATAGACATAACAGTGTCTCATAAATAATAATGTGCCAAAATGTAATTATTATTATTTATTTTTTTTTTCAAATATTAGTATGGATAATAATGTTATTTTCTGTTTATGTATGTAATAATAATGTTGTAAACAATGTGACATGTAAAATTCGAGGTCTCTAATAAGTCGCATATGACTATATGACTCTCTGTCTTTTAAATAAAATTTTGCCCATTCTTTTCTTTTTTTTTCTCCTTATTAATTGGTGTTGTAGCGACGATGGTTGCCACAACTAACGCGATTTTAGCTTTTTTGGGTAAAATCGGAGGCATATCGACGTGATCACTGTCTGGTAGCACGAAACGCACTGGACCGTTTTTGAACGGTGCGATGGTGTGGCGAGTCGAGCGCACGTACGGACCGGACCAAGTTCGCGGTGCGGAGTGGACCATATTCGAACGTCTATTAACGCTTTACCAATTCGACGTCTTTGTAGACGAGGCACTTTACTGGGCATACCTACAATGCTTCCCCAATATTTCAATAGTTCTATCCTAAGATGTGATTGTTACCTACTATTTTTTTTAATGATATACACATAAATATACTTTCCACATTTGCAGAAAAGACGCCTTCTACGGTGAAGTTTATCGTATTTAAAAAAATTACTTGCAGGATACTTACTTTCGAGTTTTTTTATAAACTACAAATAATAATAATAATATTGTTTTATATTTACACCCAAGTTAAATAAGGAACTGTAGGACAAGTATACCTACTTAGAATATTTTTTTTTGTTATAAGCCGCACGTGTGTAATAATAAACAAGAAATATGTTGGTCTTGTTAATGCCTCGTAGGCCTGTTTAATCATTGAGCTTTTTATTTTAAATATCAAGGTTCATCAATTAATTTAGATAGTCTGCGAGGGGTTAATATCAGGATATTATGAGGATGTTAATGTATTAGTTCAATTCTGGGGACGTTTGGCATAGTTTTTTTTTAATTAAATCTACAGAATAAAAACACGAATTGATTAAGCAATTTGTTTATTAGGTATTAATTATACTTTGAAATATTATAATATAACAAAATAACAATTATACCGAGCAACATTTTTCTATACCTAAATTGTTGTTTTAAAAATTGTATTTGCAATCGCTCCTATAGTATACCTACTGTAAAATGTGATGTTGATCATCTACAACATCAGCACACACCTATATATTTGCCAAGCATTGACAAGAAAAAATACATGAAATAAAACAATGGAAAAGGATTTTATCGCATCAGTCATCTGTAGATCAACCTTGTAAAGTGTTCGAAACTTCATGATGTAATGAATCATTAATAAATATACGCGATATAATCCGTTTCCATATAGTTTATAAATTAATGCTAACATTTAAAACTCTCACACATTATTAGTAGCATTATATTCATTTGCTTATATGTTACCTGCAAGGTAATTGAAACATTGTTTACTCGGTAATTAAAACAAAAACTGATACACATGTATGAAACATTAATTAGAATGCCTTAATTATAAAATACTTAATTCCCATCACATAAATAAGTTACATGTTTTTATTATCTATCTACCTACAGCCTATAAAAAAAGAATTACATAAACTGGTATTTATATGTAAATTTCTAATCGTAACATATTCTAGAGCAATAAAATTACAGCTTTTAATATTTTAAAATGCTGTAATTACATATTTAGTAAAATAAACATTAAAACTTTGCCACCAAGAGAAATTACCGGATATGAGATGTTCGACATTCGTCTCTCAGCAAATGATAGAAAAAGTAGGAAAGTAATAAATAAAATAAAAATTTTAAAAATATATATTTTTGAGCTTATCAATGGTCAAATGAATAAGCATGCTTTGTCAGTTAGTTAGTAACTAACTTCATCAGCAATAACATCATTAAACACATTGGATTGCCCATTAACTAGTTGACTATCAAATGATTTAAAGTTATGTCAGGAACGTTTCAAACATATCAAAATCTTTTTTCTCATACAATTTTACATAATAATAATGTTTTATTTATTTATTAAAACAAAAGTGGCATGACATTACAGCACAACACCAATGCGTCATGAAACTAAAATTACACTATTGAAAAAAAGATACAGATACACATCACATAATACAAATCAAAAACATTAATTAGATCTAGATTTACGATGTTCAATTTTATATACCTATATTTGCCTGTATGTTAGGCAAAATATTATGGTAGAATGATTAGGCATTTTAAATATCTGTTAAGTAAAAAAATGTAAGTAAAAACCTATTAAAAATTCAAAGGTTGACTAATTCAATAAATTGTTTTAATATTTATATTTTCTGATCGTGTAATCCGGCGAGATAATATAATAAGGCAGTGCTAGATTATTTCAATTTTATTGTAAATCATACGAACGTTATGTAAATAACAAACATGCATTAGCTATGTCACCAGTTTTATATTTTATAGTGAAATCAACTGTTTTGAATGTTATGAAGACAATCTTTGTATTGTTTTTTTTTTAAATTCAAACTATCTATATTTTCGGTTACAAAATTAGCTCACGTTCACTTGATCTAACAAATCAAAGTAAAAATAAAGTAATCAATTGAACAAATTGGATACTAGTCACAACATAACACGACCTGGGTCGCATTTTATAAAGTTACATTTTACTATTATTGCGACTTCCAACTTGCACCAGCTCCCCGGGCCCCATCGATGACATCCAGCCCCAATACCCTAGAGTCAAACTACCACTAGCCGTACACGGTAAAAAGTTTTTTTCACAATAACGCTCACCTTTTTTCTTCACAAAATTTTACGGCCGTCTTTATCCGACTTAAACGATTTTTCGTCAGTAGGTAAATATCACTACGTTATTACACCAATCAAAGCCTAGATATTTCATTTCAAATCGCAGTCTGTTATCTATGTGGTCCCTTGTCAGCGCAATTTTTTTCGCGTGTCTTCGACATCTTTATCCAGCCGCGCTTAAGTGGTTCCGCACGGTCTGCAAGATCACATCATGCCTGGCTGCTGTCACACGGGTGCTGAGAAACTGGTCGTTTGAATGTGACGCAACAACGTCCTGATGAAACATAGACGCGTCAGTATACGCTCCAGGATTCGGGCCGAAATGCTCTGATTTCACATTTCCCGTCTCAGCAAACCGGCGAACCCACAGCCCATAGTTGCACTGTTGGTCTCTGCAAAGTAAATTTAGTATAAGATTAACATGTTTCGTAATTAACTGAACGTCAAACGTGTCAATATACTCGTACTAGATAAATAATAGGTAAATGATTATATTTTTAATTGAAATTACTTATTCACACAAAAACCATGCGTTTCTTTTAATAAGTAGCTATCTAAGAGTATTACTTACTGATATCATTCATCTTCGTGCGATTTCACTTAACGAAACGTTCTGTTTATGAATAATAATATATAATAATAATTTCGGCCCACTTCAATCCGAAATACGCGTATTCTCCATGTTAATACAAAACAATCAAAATCAATAGGTAACAAGAAAGTAAAATGAACAATGCTTGCAACGAAGGTCGGTTAGCAATGAAATGAAATTTAATGCCATACCCATTACCCACAATATTGTTATAACGATATGTATATATTGCGGGTAGATTAATAAAATATCCACCTCATTCAAGTAAAGGTAATTGGCGTCAAAGAATTTGAACGATATTAAATATAATTAACTTTGAACCTTAATACTAATGACACAAAGTTGTAACTAACGTGAAACTAGACAATAACCTTTTATAAAATAAGGCGACATATTTTTTTGACTTTAGGCGAAATTGAATCTTGAATCAATGTATTATGGTCTTACAGTGCGAACATATTTCTAAAATCTGTATTATTTTGTAAAGTAAATTTTATGATAATTATGATAAGGTAGAAAATACAAGTTCTTAAATTTTAACTATCACGCACACTACCACAGGACTTCTTCGCAGTGTGTGTCGTGCGTCTGAGATAACTTGTTAGTGTGCGGGGCCTGTAAAGGGCGCTCTTTTGTCGACTGTACACGGTACACGTTAATAAAGACAAATTAATTAAAGGTTTATAGAAACCTTGCATCTTATAACCATAGCTTAACCCTTCTTCTGGGTTTGATCAGGATCCGTACAATAGATGACTCATGTCGATGACCTCAAATCGGTTCATAATTTGAATTCAAAAGTAGATTGTGTCACAAGGTATCAAAATGGTATATTTCTGGCGTGGGCGTATATTGAATCCTGAATGGAGCGACGGATTCCACAATTGAATCCCGACCGTAGGGCCCTCCCTCCCACTTTAGAATCCCTATTCTAAAGTGGAATCCTGAGTGTAATGAAGGATTCAAGTGTTAACGCCCAAGACGAAATAATTTTGATACCGTGTGACACAAACTGCTTTTCACACCACCTATGAGAAAAATAAAAGATATATCACATATTTAATATTTATGCAAATAATCGATTCCGAAGAAATTTTTATCAATTATGAACATACTGTTTATTTTCATATATCATTGTAATTTTTTAGGCTGGCAATAGAAAGTCCTTGAACAGAAAAGTGCCACTTTGATCCCTCCTAGCACTGAAGAAAAGACCCGTATTCGAATAGGTGGTGTGAAAAAATCCATTGTACTGCTCCTTAGCAACCACAGACGATGGCTAAGCATACACCGATTCTACTCAATTTCTTGCTCAAACACAAGGGCAAGAAAGATTGTACAACGCATCTTTTTTCAGGTGTGCTCTGTTCAATGGGTACAAGGCGGAGGCTCCCACTTGGCCGTGGGGACTTCCGCGGCAACCGTCGAACTGTGGGATTGTGAGAAAATAAAACGACTTAGGGTAAGACTTTCAAATTAATCCTCAGAAAAAAGTTACATAAAAATGTATTTATAGTTGAAAATTTCTAAGAATTCACTTTTGACACTTTAGAAATGAGCCTTATATATATGACGTTAACACTATCGGACAAACGGTTAGTCTTACCCTCATATTAATAAGGTTTAATCTATAACTGTAAAAAGTTAATTCTTAGAAATTTCCAACTATAAGTTAATTCATAAACGTTAAAGATGCGATACGTCACTGCGATTCCGTTTTTTGACCATTGGTGCGGTTTCACCTTTATTGTACACAAAACAGGTAAAAATATACATACAACAATTTAGATAGGTATAAAGGCGAACTTATTTCTGTAAGGGATATCCAAAATGTCACAGCACTTTCGAAATCATAATATGCTGTGTGCTGTTTTACTTGTAGGTAACTAATGATTCTAAATTCAAGAAACTATATTTTTTATGTTGTATTGTATGTATAACTTTTTGAGGACCAAGCTTTATTCAATTCACCATACCCCTTAGGAAAACTAAAATGCCTTATTACTTGCACAGATAATGGACGGACACACAGGCCGTGTCGGTTCTCTAGCGTGGAACACATACGTGGTGTCGAGCGGTGCCCGCGACGGCACCATCATCCACCACGACGTCCGGCAGCGGGAACACGCTGTCGCCACACTCTCTGCTCACACACAAGAGGTATACCTCCCTAGCAGCTAGCTTGCGTTATTGCACAGATAATGGACACGCCGCGCGGGTTCAGCGTGAAACTCATATGTGGTGTCGAGCGGCGCTCTATAAACTCACCTCTCTCCTCTGGAACACATACATCGTATCTAGCGGCGCATATACTCACCTCTCTCTAGCAGCTAGCTTGCGTTATTGCACAGATAATGGACACGACGCGTGGGTTCAGCATGGAACACATACGTGGTGTCGAGCGGCGCTCTTTAAACTCACCTCTCTCTAGCAGCTAGCTTGCGTTATTGCACAGATAATGGACACGACGCGCGGGTTCAGCATGGAACACATACGTGGTGTCGAGCGGCGCTCTATAAACTCGCCTCTCTCTAGCAGCTAGCTTGCGTTATTGCACAGATAATGGACACGCCGCGCGGGTTCACCGTGGTACACATACGTGGTGTCGAGCGGCGCTCTATAAACTCACCTCTCTCTAGCAGCTAGCTTGCGTTATTGCACAGATAATGGACACGCCGCGTGGGTTCAGCGTGGAACACATATGTGGTGTCGAGCGGCGCTCTATAAACTCACCTCTCTCTAGCAGCTAGCTTGCGTTATTGCACAGATAATGGCAGGACACGACGCGCGGGTTCAGCGTGGAACACATACGTGGTGTCGAGCGGCGCTCTATAAACTCCCCTCTCCAGCAGCTAGCTTGCGTTGTTGCACAGATAATGGACACGCCGCGCGGGTTCAGTGTGAAACACATACGTGGTGTCGAGCGGAGCTCTATAAACTCACCTCTCTCTAGCAGCTAGCTTGCGTTATTGCACAGATAATGGACGGACACGCCGCGCGGGTTCAGCATGGTACACATACGTGGTGTCGAGCGGCGCTCTATAAACTCACCTCTCTCTAGCAGCTAGCTTGCGTTATTAAACAGATAATGGACACGACGCGCGGGTTCAGCGTGGAACACATACGTGGTGTCGAGCGGCGCTCTATAAACTCACCTCTCTCTAGCAGCTAGCTTACGTTATTGCACAGATAATGGACACGACGCGCGGGTTCAGCGTGGAACACATACGTGGTGTCGAGCGGCGCTCTATAAACTCTCCTCTCTCTAGCAGCTAGCTTGCGTTATTGCACAGATAATGGCAGGACACGACGCGCGGGTTCAGCGTGGAACACATACGTGGTGTCGAGCGGCGCTCTATAAACTCCCCTCTCCAGCAGCTAGCTTGCGTTGTTGCACAGATAATGGACACGCCGCGCGGGTTCAGTGTGAAACACATACGTGGTGTCGAGCGGAGCTCTATAAACTCACCTCTCTCTAGCAGCTAGCTTGCGTTATTGCACAGATAATGGACGGACACGCCGCGCGGGTTCAGCATGGTACACATACGTGGTGTCGAGCGGCGCTCTATAAACTCACCTCTCTCTAGCAGCTAGCTTGCGTTATTAAACAGATAATGGACACGACGCGCGGGTTCAGCGTGGAACACATACGTGGTGTCGAGCGGCGCTCTATAAACTCACCTCTCTCTAGCAGCTAGCTTACGTTATTGCACAGATAATGGACACGACGCGCGGGTTCAGCGTGGAACACATACGTGGTGTCGAGCGGCGCTCTATAAACTCTCCTCTCTCTAGCAGCTAGCTTGCGTTATTGCACAGATAATGGACACGCCGCGCGGGTTCAGCGTGGTACACATACGTGGTGTCGAGCGGCGCTCTATAAACTCACCTCTCTCTAGCAGCTAGCTTGCGTTATTGCACAGATAATGGACACGACGCGTGGGTTCAGCGTGAAACACAACATATATGTGGTGTCGAGCGGCGCTCTATAAACTCACCTCTCTCTAGCAGCTAGCTTACGTTATTGCACAGATAATGGACACGACGCGCGGGTTCAGCGTGGAACACATACGTGGTGTCGAGCGGCGCTCTATAAACTCCCGTCTCCAGCAGCTAGCTTGCGTTGTTGCACAGATAATGGACACGCCGCGCGGGTTCAGCGTGGAACACATACGTGATGTCGAGCGGCGCTCTATAAACTCACCTCTCTCTAGCAGCTAGCTTGCGTTATTGCACAGATAATGGACACGACCCGCGGGTTCTGCGTGGAACACATACGTGGTGTCGAGTGGCGCTCTATAAACTCACCTCTCTCTAGCAGCTAGCTTGCGTTATTGCACAGATAATGGACACGACGCGCGGGTTCAGCGTGAAACACATACGTGGTGTCGAGCGGCGCTCTATAAACTCACCTCTCTCTAGCAGCTAGCTTGCGTTATTGCACAGATAATGGCAGGACACGACGCGCGGGTTCAGCGTGGAACACATTCGTGGTGTCGAGCGGCGCTCTATAAACTCCCCTCTCCAGCAGCTAGCTTGCGTTGTTGCACAGATAATGGACACGCCGCGCGGGTTCAGTGTGAAACACATACGTGGTGTCGAGCGGAGCTCTATAAACTCACCTCTCTCTAGCAGCTAGCTTGCGTTATTGCACAGATAATGGACGGACACGCCGCGCGGGTTCAGCATGGTACACATACGTGGTGTCGAGCGGCGCTCTATAAACTCACCTCTCTCTAGCAGCTAGCTTGCGTTATTAAACAGATAATGGACACGACGCGCGGGTTCAGCGTGGAACACATACGTGGTGTCGAGCGGCGCTCTATAAACTCACCTCTCTCTAGCAGCTAGCTTACGTTATTGCACAGATAATGGACACGACGCGCGGGTTCAGCGTGGAACACATACGTGGTGTCGAGCGGCGCTCTATAAACTCTCCTCTCTCTAGCAGCTAGCTTGCGTTATTGCACAGATAATGGACACGCCGCGCGGGTTCAGCGTGGTACACATACGTGGTGTCGAGCGGCGCTCTATAAACTCACCTCTCTCTAGCAGCTAGCTTGCGTTATTGCACAGATAATGGACACGACGCGTGGGTTCAGCGTGAAACACAACATATATGTGGTGTCGAGCGGCGCTCTATAAACTCACCTCTCTCTAGCAGCTAGCTTACGTTATTGCACAGATAATGGACACGACGCGCGGGTTCAGCGTGGAACACATACGTGGTGTCGAGCGGCGCTCTATAAACTCTCCTCTCTAGCAGCTAGCTTGCGTTATTGCACAGATAATGGACACGACGCGCGGGTTCAGCGTGGAACACATACGTGGTGTCGAGCGGCGCTCTATAAACACACCTCTCTCTAGCAGCTAGCGTTATTGCACAGATAATGGCCGGACACGCCGAGCGGGTTCAGCGTGGAACACATACGTGGTGTCGAGCGGCGCTCTATAAACTCTCCTCTCTAGCAGCTAGCTTGCGTTATTGCACAGATAATGGACACGACGCGCGGGTTCAGCGTGGAACACATACGTGGTGTCGAGCGGCGCTCTATAAACACACCTCTCTCTAGCAGCTAGCGTTATTGCACAGATAATGGACACGACCCGCGGGTTCAGCGTGGAACACATACGTGGTGTCGAGTGGCGCTCTATAAACTCACCTCTCTCTAGCAGCTAGCTTGCGTTATTGCACAGATAATGGACACGACGCGTGGGTTCAGCGTGAAACACAACATATATGTGGTGCCGAGCGGCGCTCTATAAACTCACCTTTCTCTAGCAGCTAGCTTGCGTTATTGCACAGATAATGGACACGACGCGCGGGTTCAGCGTGGAACACATACGTGGTGTCGAGCGGCGCTCTATAAACTCACCTCTCTCTAGCAGCTAGCTTGCGTTATTGCACAGATAATGGACACGCCGCGCGGGTTCAGTGTGGAACACATACGTGGTGTCGAGCGGCGCTCTATAAACTCACTTCTCTCTAGCAGCTAGCTTGCGTTATTGCACAGATAATGGACACGCCGCGCGGGTTCAGCGTGGAACACATATGTGGTGTCGAGCGGCGCTCTATAAACTCACTTCTCTCTAGCAGCTAGCTTGCGTTATTGCACAGATAATGGACACGCCGCGCGGGTTCAGCGTGAAACACATACGTGGTGTCGAGCGGCGCTCTATTAACTCGCCTCTCTCTAGCAGCTAGCTTGCGTTATTGCACAGATAATGGCAGGACACGACGCGCGGGTTCAGCGTGGAACACATACGTGGTGTCGAGCGGCGCTCTATAATCTCACCTTTCTCTAGCAGCTAGCTTGCGTTATGGCACAGATAATGGACACGACGCGTGGGTTCAGCGTGGAACACATACGTGGTGTCGAGCGGCGCTCTATAAACTCACCTCTCTCTAGCAGCTAGCTTGCATTATTGCACAGATAATGGACACGCCGCGTGGGTTCATTTTTTTTATATATTTTTTCATCACACTTGCTATCTAAGCGCGCCATTGCTTGCATGCATAGCGGGAGTAATAGAAATGTCAGTACGTCATTTAATCATTTTTTGTCATAAAACTTATTTTTTTGTCGGCAAGTGTGATGAAAAACATTCTATGCATCACGGTCGGTAAGCGAAATACTTACTCGAGTTATTAACACGTTCGCCTCCGGTACTGTTTCACTAAGTGCTTATACTATGCCGATCGGAATTATCTTATAGAAATCCTATACCAGTGACACGCATGTGTGACCGAAAAGATTGTACTTCTATGCCGGCGACACAGCATTGTGTCAAAACGTTCGTATTTCTATGCATGGGAGTGAGAACTTGATTAATGCTAGTGGCATAAGAATAATATTACTTTGATCATTATGTGTGTCACTGGCATAGGAGTACAGTTTTTTCGGTCACATATGCGTGTCATCGGCGTAGAACGTGTTAAAAGACTGTCTTTAGTAATTTCGTACTTACCTCCCTCGATACACGATGTACTACTATTTTGGTGATTAAGTATGTTAATGAACGTATTTCCATAGATTTGCGGACTGAAGTGGTCGCCAGACGGGCGCTACCTAGCTTCGGGCGGCAACGACAACTTGCTCAACATCTGGCCCGCCGTGCAGGGTCAGCGTTATTCGCAGCCGCAATACTTGTACTCTTTCAAGTGAGTGCTATGTTTTTACCACATTATTCGCAACTTCTTTAAATTATAAGGGTGAATATCTGAGCGTTTCAACCGCCTAATTTTGGTGGCATCATTTTTGCCGAATTTTCTATACGTTACAATATGCTACCTTTTACAAATGACGAAGTCAACTAAAGCTTTACATATACACCCATTTCATCCAGAAATATATATTTTTTCCTGTATGACCATCTTCCTCGCAGAGTGTACAAATTTTCGCTTATTTCGATTTTTTGTTGAAGTTTCACCGATAACTTAGTTTGTTTCTTAATGTATGCTATGACCAGGGCTTCAGTGAAGCAAACACACCAATTACTTCAATAAAAAATCGGAATAATCGAAAATTTGTACACTCTGCGAGGAAAATGGTCATACAGGAAAAAAATAATATTTCTGGATGAGATGGGTGTATATGTAAAGCTTTGGTTGACAACAATAGACAAGATACGAAACTACAATAATTGCACACAATTGTGTATTTTCCATTAGGTATTTCAGTTTTGAACACCATTCCTGCTAGGGGGTAAAAAAGCTGGTTTTCATGGCCACGTTTGTCTTACTTTCAATATTACTTCAGTAAAGTTTGCAGTTCATTTTGAATGAATATTATGTTATGTACTTGAATAACAAAAAAAAGTCCCAAAATAATTCCTCCAAGTTTTAATTTTCTTATTGACTGCTATTTTTTGACTGCTGCTATTATTTTGCACACAACTGTATATATTCGTAAATTTCGGGGACTTGTCTTTGTCACTTCAACGAAGAATCATTAGAGAGACAGGAAAAATGCTCAATATTTTCGGCTAGTTTGCGATGGGGCGCTGGTTGGCCTGTCTGACATGAAATGAACTTTGTGCAGCCAACATCTAGCGGCAGTGAAAGGCCTAGCGTGGTGTCCGTGGGCCGGCGGCATATTGGCTTCAGGAGGCGGTACTGCCGATAGAACTATTCGCATCTGGAACGTCAACACGGGGGCCAATCTCAACACTGTCGACACTAAATCACAGGTGGGTCATCTGAGTCTATATTAATTCGCATAATTTTTTACGCATACTTCAAATTGGCATAGCGTTGTTAAGCATACTATTTAAGTGGCATAAGCATAATTTCGCATAAACGATTACGCATAATGTATTTACGTATAACGTAAACTATCATAACGATGATTTGGAATAATTAGGATGAGCATAATACTAATTGGTATACCTATTAAAATAATAATGACCGATCATAGACTGCGTAGCAAAACCGATACCATATACCGTAAACTGGGGTTACTTTGAACTTTGGGGTTACATTGATAAAAACTTCTTTTATTTTTTAATCGCGCATATCTTCCGTTACCAAAAGCATCTGTATATATATATATTTTAAGTCTGGCAAGAACGATAGTCATCCTTATTAATTGTTTAGACACTTTAAATGAGTACGGTCGTTGGAATAGCGTATCACGTGTTTATATTTACGTATAGGTACTTTTTGCTATTTTTCGTGTATAAAATAACTTCTAAACTAACAATAAGGGTAATGAGGTAAACGGTTCTTAATCACAATTAACTTGTCACACGTGTGTTTAGGTATACAAATATAACGTTTTTGGGGTCTTAAATTCAAACTAAGTACTTATAACAATTGTTTTTATTCAATGGGGTATCTTTGATCACCTACATGGGGTCACATTGATCAGAATCTTACGTATAGTTGGTTATGGTATGTCTATCCATTTGAATGTTTATTTTATAAGAAGATTGTTCTCTCTTCAATGTTTGATTTTTGTTTTTAATAAAGTTGAATACTGAAGTTTTTTTTATAACATAATATCAGGGTTACTTTGATCACAAATATTTGATCAAAATAACCCCAAAACGACGTAAATTGTTGTAACTTTTGATACTGCGCACGGATTTATTTATTTTCTTATGAGAAATTACTCCTGTAAGGGTTTACATTCAATTACCCTAAAAAAACATAACGACGGTGGAAAGGAGAAACCTGTTAAGCGACATTTTGGTAATTGTCCAGGAGAGCGTTTCAAAGTTTTATTTTTAGGAAAAAAAATCGTATCACTTTCTGTGGCCGCTTGAGAGACTTGTGTTCTTTGAACGTACTTTGTCAAATTGTCATATCTATGAAATAGTAATAACGTTATTTCAATAAACTTGGAACCTTTGTAACGTTATACGTTACTTAAATCTATTATTATTAAAAATATATTACAAAATGAATAAATACTACTTAAAACTAGTCTTACTAACTACAATTCTTATGTAATTACAATTAAAATCATATTATAAAACAATAAAAACTAACGCAATACTCGTCGGCGCTGTCTTAGCGCTCCCCGATCCATTCGCATGCAACATTTTAGCGCCCACGGTATCGAGTCCTATTGTTATCCTATGGTCAGTTGCATTGTGCATCGCTGTCCGACACTTCAAATCTTCTTCCGTGATTGAACGCACGTCACACATATTCGGTCTCTAATACGTACCTACTGGTGGAAATCGTAACCGTAATTTGTTAAGTGTCGTCTCTTACGTTCCTCGGAAGATTTTATTATTAAAAGTTTCACAATAACGCGAGTGTGGAAAACCCCAAATTGGGTAAGTGGTAAATTTATTCACGCAAATATAGTTAAATGTTGCTAATTAGACATTAAGAAAACTTTAGTGCTTTTCTATGATTGTAACGCTGTTTTGATAACTATAGCCTAGATCTGACTTAAAATGTAACTACTTATCTGAATTCTTCACTTGATTTTGCACGATCACGCTGTTGTAACAGTATTGCATCAGAAATTATTTCCACCCTCATTTTTGACTTTTTAATTAACTGCACATTTTGGTCCAATTTGTAATCTCCGATTCTGATTGTGAACATCCACGCATCACTTCTACATTATAGGTGCTTTCCCTTTTTCTGCCTTATGCAGGGGTGTTCATAAATCACGTAACCGGGTAATTACTTATTCTCTCGGTGGACGCGTTCCAGGGTCCAACGTTCGGGTTATTAATTCCTGGCTCTCGTCACTCTCGCCGGTCCACGTTCCTGCCGCGTCGTCACCCCCGGGGCTGCCATACCAGTACAGTCGGCCACAGAACTCACCCGCTCACAATATTTTCAGAATGAAGACAAGAGACAAAATAAATAATCTACGCCGGTTCTATCCCTACGCCACTGCCTGAGAAGTATTTCCTTCCTTTGTATGATTGTATTGTTAGGTAAGGATATTTGTAATGAATAACTAGCTTAATTTGCAAATTTTGTATGTACATCCACCCTTAAAATTTATTGTCTGTGGTTTAGTAATTTTTCTTTGGTGGGTAGTTTTGTACTTATCTTTCTTATTTTGATGGAGGTAGATCTATCAAATTTCCTCCATTGTCAGTCATCCGCAGACCACGAACCCTGTAAAGTGTTCGAAACGTCGGAATGAAGTTAAAATTAGTTAATATACGCGAGTTTATCCGTTTTCATAGTTTTATTTCATGAACAAAAAGTTGATTTTACTATTTTATTTTTGGATTTTTTTACGCCTAATTTTAGAAGATATTGAAGTTTAAACTTTAAAATTGATCAATGTAACCCCCGTTTACGGTACCTAATTTTTTTGCCAAGTTACTGTCGATTAGTACGTACTAATAATATTATTACTATATATTGCTTCCAATTTAAAACTAGTTTAGATTTTTTTTTACTTGTGCGTTGTGCGTAGGTATAATAGTTAATGTTTAGGTCTTGACATATTTTATTGACTGACATACATGTATACCTACTTATATTTTTATAGTAAATATTGATTATTTTAATTATTACACACATTTTTACCCTAGCAATTTAAAATGTTCATAAATACGGCGTGTGTATTTTATACGGGATACAGTTATCGTTTTGTGATCGTAAAAATAATGGTATAGGTAAATAGGTTCCCTAGATCGTATTTAAAGCATCATTAAAATATACGCCCGTATTAAATAGGTACACACTCTGTATTGTACGCCTCATGCGCCTACCAAGATGTGATTTCTTTACTAATAAAATTGATTATTAAATACCTAATGTTTTATTTAATTGATTGTATCTGACGTGTTCATTAGGATGTGTAGGAGATATCGACGAAAGCTAGGCTTCAACTTCGCTTCGTCGCTTCTGCTTATTAGTCTTTTAAACTTAACCTTACTGTCTTGTTTTTACCCTGATCTGCCTCATTCGCTTAATTTCTAAGTTTATGCTAATCCATATTAGGACGAATAAAGTTATATTTAATAATGTTATGCATATTTCAATTATGCATAATCAGTAATATGCGTATTAAGCATTATGGAATTTTATTATTTTGCCTATTCAATATTATGCTTAATTATTTATGCCAAATCCGTTATGCGAATTCATATTAGAACTATTAATATTAGGCATATTAAAGGGGACCCGGGTCATCTTTATACATACACCGTGTTTTTATTTATTTATTTATTTAATCTTTATTGCACAAAAGAAAATCTTATCGTACAAAAGGTGGACTTAATGCCACAGAGCATTCTCTACCAGTCAACCAGTTATTGATTTCCGTTAAATTAAAGGGAAGCTTATTTAGGTCAAAAATGATCTATTTCTCTAAGAAACTAGTGTCTTAACTCTTACTGTTATTGAGTTAGTAAAAAAATAAGTTTAATGACTGAACAAGTGTATTGCAACCTTTATTACATCCTAAGGTTACTTATTTTGACGTGTGCCGTCAGCAGCCGTCAGTCGCCCGAGATCTTATTTTTAAGGTTCTCTCACACTTACCATTACAATTATTAAGTATGAAAACGAAAAAAAATTTTTTTCATTAACAAAAGCCGATATACCAGGCAACTTCTATTAATGTTCCAAGTAATCTGTCCAATTTAACGGAAATCAATAAAAACACGGTGTATAATATGTGATGTATGTTATGTTTGGAGGGACGCTCGGCCGTAATCGAGCGGGCTGTCGAGCATTTGATGTCCTTAGGGTGAAGACACATTTGTCAGCATGCGTACGCATTTTGTCTAATAAAATTGGCCGTTTAGTATGAAACTTGTAAGCATGCGTACGCATGCGGAAAGCTGGACGCGGTCCCTTACTAATCTGATATTTTCTTTAGAAAAAATGCGTAAGCATGCTGATAAATGTGTCTTTACCTTTATTCACCCCATTTCCTCTAGCTGGAGCTGCAAGTTAATGTGATGTATGTTATGTTAATGTTATGTTTGGTGGGACGCTCGGCCGTAATCGAGCGGGCTGTCGAGCATTTGATGTCCTTAGGGTGAAGACACATTTGTCAGCATGCGCACGCATTTTGTCTAATAAAATTGGCCGTTTAGTATGAAACTTGTAAGCATGCGTACGCATGCGGAAAGCTGGACGCGGTCCCATACTAATCTGATATTTTCTATAGAAAAAATGCGTAAGCATGCTGATAAACGTGTTTTCACCCTTATTCACCCCATTTCCTCTTGCTGGAGCTGCAGGTTAATGTCCCGGCTGCGTCCCCATAACTTCCTTCTAGCCTCCTTGTTTTTTTGCAGAACGGTAGGCCATCCCTATGGTCGACGGCCCTAAGTTCTTTCTCCTCCAACCTATCCCCGCCAAACATACATAATGCATTCCGCCAGAACATGCTGACTAGTTTCGTCTCTCCCGCAATTTGGACAGGCGGCTTGATTGCTTATTATTGTTTTCCCTCAACAGTTCTTAATTTTGTGAATTTTAATGCTTTAACCTCCTGCCGCCCAGACAATAAAATTTGCCAGTGAATTTTGAATTAATAATGTAGGAAATAGAATAGAATTTCTTTTGTTTAAAGAGACCTTTTAATAGGCCTCTGGGCGGCAGGAGGATAAATCTGTGATTTTAAGGGTAAGGCACTGGTCTCACCGCGAGCTACTAAGCTATAGCTGATAGCTGGGCAAGTATCGCCGTGGCTCTTTCATTTACACGGGAGTGCGTATCTTTTATTCGTGTTTATAGCCGATAGTTCATAGCTTAGTAGCTCGCGGTGAGACCAGTGCCTTAGATGTCTGTTGAGGGTGTTGTGTCACGTAATGATTCAAGGATACAAAGCCCATCTCCAGTTCAAAATTTTAAACTGTAAATGACAGGATTTTAAGTGTAACCCAAGTGAACGTCACCATAGCAACCATTGACATATAAATGGTGATTAATCGATTAATAACCATTTGTTGTTTCAGGTGTGCTCAATCCTATGGAGCACTCACTACAAGGAGCTAATCTCCGGCCACGGATACGCCCAAAACCAACTCGTGATATGGAAATATCCGCTCATGTCCCGAGTAGCGGAACTCACGGGCCACATGGCCCGCGTGTTACACATCGCGCTCTCTCCCGACGGCACCACCGTGCTGTCGGCCAGCGCCGACGAGACGCTACGGTGAGTGACGGCATATCCCGACACTGTTATATGGAAGTATCCACTCATGGCCCGAGTAGCGGAACTCACGGGCCACATGGCCCGCGTGTTACACTGTTATATGGAAGTAATAATAATAATAAGTATATATATAAATTATACAAGAATATACAAATTCGTTTATTGCATCCATGGTTACGTTAGGTGGTACAATATATTTACAATAGATACACATGGACCCTGATAGCACAGCAAGTCTTAAATCTAAATTACGCTAGGTGTGAGAGACTACTTGTGAATTCTAACTTAATTTAGTAACTAACACTTACATTTAATAATATGGAATTGATATTTGTTAGTTATATAATAGTAATATTAATTTGAGTAATTAGGTAAGTATGTCAAAAATTAAATTCAAAAATATATCGAAACCAAATGAAGTATAATAGGTATGTAGAAATTTATATCATGTCACACAATGTTAAATTAAGAGGAAAAAAAAATGAGCTATTAATTATTAAAACTAGTAGTTTTCATATTATCAGTAGTTTTCATATATCAGTATCCGCTCATGGCCCGAGTAGCGGAACTCACGGGCCACATGGCCCGCGTGTTACACATCGCGCTCTCTCCCGACGGCACCACCGTGCTGTCGGCCAGCGCCGACGAGACGCTACGGTGAGTGACGGCATATCCCGACACTGTTATATGGAAGTATCCGCTCATGTCCCGAGTAGCGGAACTCACGGGCCACATGGCCCGCGTGTTACACATCGGTAACATTAACAAAATTACGTACGGTGAGTGACGGCATATTCCGACACTGTTATATGGAAGTATCCACTCATGTCCTGAGGAGCGGAATATATGATTTCCACTCAGAATCGACCTCTTTTGATCCTGATAGAAGAAAATGCTGCCCCCGTAAGCATAAACGCAGTAACTAGTCTTGAAGTGCCAATCAATTGTATACTTTGTTTAACTGAATTATCTTGTGGCATAAATTAACATTTTAAAACTAGTTACTGCGTTTATGCTAACGGGGGCAGAATGTTTGGCCCAAGCTATTTTTCTATTCCGTTACCATTATTGCATACATTTTGTAATAATCTAAGTGATACTCTATCTATATCTATACTCTCTCTATAGTTAATTTGTAAAGGCTTGTCATGCGACCCTAAAATCTAAAGACGGTATAGAAATTACGGTTTTCACCGTACCCAAGCTATTTGAAAATAATTATAAGTACTACTACTTATTATCATTAGTTTATTTGTTTATTTTCCAAAGAATTGTAATTACAGCTTACGCCCAAATATTGCAAACTTAATTCTAGCTTTACCTACATTTCAACACTACAAATGTTTAGTATAGTTCGTGAAATATAAATTGGTAACTTTCTACCTACATTATAGTAACAATAAACATTCAATTTATATTTCTCGAACTATACAGAGATTCAAAAAGTTTTACATCCTGCTATAATAACTACTACTACCCACTGTAACCCACTATAATGTTTGTGTACATAAAAAAAAGCCTTCGTGGCTATATGAATCTCCAGTCAAAACAAGATAAAATACCTGGGAGCTCTTAGACAAGTTGCCAATCGCTAACGCTTAATCGTCAATCGTAAACGAAAGGCAGCTAACTGTCTTTGTCCCACTAATATGAAAGAGTGACAGAGAGGGAAAACTACGATACGCTACTAAGCGTTAACGATTGGCAACTTGGCTAAGTATCCTTATCTTATACCACTATTTCTTTCGTTTCAGCCTATGGAAATGCTTCATGCTAGACCCCGCAAAGAAGAAGGAACCCACAGAATCAAAGGCAGCCAAGTCATTATTAAACATGAACTCGCTAATCAGATAACTTACTCTGCACTAGGTTTCATTTTATTGCTCAGTTTTTGACTTACAATTATGTCATTAATTTAAACAAGATAAAAATATCAGGTATATTTAAAACGAAGTCACTACTAGCAAAACGTATTACAAAACTGTGCCGATTTTCATAAGCGTCTCCTAACTTGATATTTATTGTTTCTCCCTTTCAGTATTTTAGAAATATTGATAAGATGAAAAAGGATACTTACCACTCTTATCAGCTTGCTAGTTTAGGGGACGTTTATAAATAAGGGGTTAGTAACTTCATATGGACGTACTTATGCAAAAAGGAACCAATCCACACGAATTTGTCATTGTAAAAAAATACTTTTTTGTTTTGAGTATAGGTGTTAATTAGAACGAAAAATCCTTGTGTTCCTTTTTGCATAAATACGTCCATATATTATCGGAAGGCCTGCCACGAACATCCAAAAAGTCGTCGGCATATAGAAATTCAATTTTGTTTCCTTTCATCGCCGTTTAAACGGCTAACATCATAATTCCTTGTTCTTACATATATTGGACCGAATAAAACAGTAACCCCCTTATTCATAAACGTCTGCTAACTTAACAAGCCGCTAATAATTGTTTGTCCCTTTCGGTCTTAACAATGTGTCCATAAGAGCAAAAGGGACAAACAATTATTAGCGGCTTGTTAAGTTAACAGACGTTTATGAATAAGGGGGTAAATGTATTGAGTTTATCTGAAGACTGATTAAGTTTATCTCAAGTCCGATTGGATGTTCTGGTAACCATAACGAATGAACGTATTATCTGTTGTATGCATTCTTGAAAGTACCATTGAAGCAGATTCCATTTGCTCAGTTTATGGGGATAAATCTCAACGCTCAACCTGACTGATCATGAATGCCATATTATATTATTTAAAATAAGCGTGCAGAGCATGTGTAATTGTGTAACATTCGGTGTTACGGATATGGCACATCTTCGGCTGAAAGCGATTATTTCTAAACCCCAGAACACACTTTCGAAATGGTGTTATAAAAACACTTTCGACCCAGCGACAAATTCTGATCCAAGAAAAATTACTCCTATGCCAAACGACACACACCTACCTACACTACCTATACTCTGTTTGGTTTGGTGTTAAAAAATAGGTAAACAATCTTGCAGTATCTTTTTATTGAAAAATGCATGTAAAAATCCTAACTGTTCATAGTCAAATCAAAAACAATGTAAATCACTGTATTTCCTTGTTATATTATGTATATTTGCTGAAACTTATTTTCTACTCGTAGTTTTCGATAAAAAGATACTGCAAGATTGTTTACCTTTTTTTAAACACCAAACCAAACAGAGTATACACATACCTACGTGATCAAAATAAAACTTTCCTATACCAGCATAACTTTTATACTCCTATGCCAGAGGCACAGAAATTGACACAACTGCTGTGTCGTCAGCATTGGAGTACCACTTTTCGAAGGTTCACTGGCATAGAAGATAATTTTGATCGGCACCTAATAGAATAGGGGGTTCGATCATGTTAATCCTTATCTTGGCACTGTTCCTCAGAATTTACTGAACCTTTGGCCCTTTTTTCGTATGTATTCTAGCCTAAATTATTGGGACTACTAAGGGACTAGGAATTTAGAACTACTCGAGAGCTCTTTTTCCCCCAAATTAAGATTAGCGTTATTAAATTGCCTTTTAAATTATGAATAATGCAAAACCATTTCACTAAGAGCTATCGCTCCCAACCGTGTATTAAGGTGTGATATGTTCGTGAGGCCGAAACGTATTATATTAACCTTTTCGACGCCATGTCAAATATAAAAGTCACTCAGACTCAACGTCACCGAAGAGTCAAAAGTGAAATTGAACTTTACGCTTGCTTGTGTAGGTCTATATAGTTTACAGTAACTTTTTATTTGCATTTGGTGTTGGACTTGCAGTGCCGATATATCCGTCATTGGCGTTAAAAGGTTAAACATTTTGACTGAAAATTGTGATCTACAATTTAGTGTAAACCAATGAAGGTTACTAGTAGGGATATTTGTATAAGTACTTATTTTAACCGTCATTTCTTAACTCTTGACCCTGTGATGTTTTCTTTTACCTAGTGTATCCTGAATTAAGTTGATTTCTTATCTTTTTACTTGACGCAGTATTTTATATTGACTTTCTATTACACGCAAGATAATTTTGAACATCTTTTTCTACAAAAATATAGAAGTTGAGGTCATTAAATGTAAAGCGAACTGTACTTTCTTTGTTATTTTCTGCATTTCTCTTATTCTTGTTCAATTTCCTTTTTCCTGTAAGTCGCATTTAATTGCCTCAGCTTCAATTATTTTAATGAGCTTTGTAGTAAATATTCTGCGGGTACTGTTTATGTGATGAATTTATGAATTGATGTTGACTATGTACGTGTGATTTGTTATTGTACGAAATAAAGTATTTTCTTATGAAGCCTGGTTTATTTTTTATGTTATTTTAACTTTTATAACATGTTTCAAATATGAAATAGGGCGGAACCTCACCCGTAGCCGTTGGCGCCCATGACAACTTTCCTCTGCCGTGTGTATAGGGTAGGGTGTGTATACTATGATCAATTTATCAATCATCATCATCATCATCAGCCAATTGACGTCCACTGCTGGACATAGGCCTCCCCCAGAGTTCCACAAAGATCGGTCGTGAGCTGTCCGCATCCATTGGACACCCGCAACCTTTACCAGGTCGTCGCTCCATCTTGTGGGGGGCCTTCCCACGCTGCGCCGTCCAGTTCGTTTATCAATCACTTTTTTTTTAATTCTGTCACGTCACCCAGGGGACAATTGTTGCATAGTTTGCTAGAAGAAAAGGAAACCCACCTGTGGAACAGTAGTCTATCCAAGGTGGGTTTCCTCCACATTTTTTGACAATAATGTGGTTATTATTTATTATTATTTATTTATTTATTTCCACATAATACAATATCATTACAGGTAACCAATGACATTAAATAATAAATGAACGCACAGAGCCAAACAAAAAAACCAAGAAAAGTGGCACTAAAAGTCATTTCTATCATGTTTCAGTTGAAACTAATAACGCTCACTTACAATAAACTATAATAAAAAAAACTCAAAGAATAAAAAACTTTGTGAAGTGAGCAATAAGTGTCAAATTTGCGAACAACACCGCAAAATAGTAGAAACTTTTTATGTTTAAGGAATAATGATGCTATACCTGGGGCCTATTTCTCGAAAGCTTGTAACTTGTAATACAAGCGGAAGTCCTTATCTAACTAATAGTGTCAAAAAAAGACTTCCACTTGTATTACAAGTTACAAGCTTTCGATAAACGGGCCCCTGC
>JALPQI010031079.1:0-60045 GCA_025490895.1 Thaumatotibia leucotreta
TAATCTTTAGACATCTCAAAGTGACATTTGTGACATTTATCGATAAAAAAAATCATTTTGTATTTTTTCCATCGGGGAATGCCCGGAAAATTATAAAATGCCAGCCAAAGTGGGGAATATATTTCAACAATTGACATCTTTAAGAAATTCTTTTTATGTTCTGAGTAAACGCAAATCATTCAAATATGGGGTGCCATTTATATTATTTGTTTTGGGAGGATCTTTCGGACTTAGAGAATGGACACAAATCAGGTTAACAAAATACTTATATATCGGATACCATTTAATTTGGTAGCGAAACGAACTATATTTAAAATCTACTGAATGATCAATATGACATTAATATCAATGTTTTGATAATATGACAATTATGTTTTTCTGGTGAACTTCTAAAATTTTGTCATACTGCTAAACATTGTATATTGGCCAATTAATAAAGATATAGTGGTCACGTATCAGCATATTTAGTATATATATATATATTTAGTTAATTACACACGTTCACTTTACTTTTTAAAAATACCTAGTACAAGCATATCAATATTAATATGTATTTTTACTTTTAGTGTTATTTTTTGTACGAAGGATCAGAATAAGATATAATGTTGTCTAGTACCCACAACCTATCCCAAGTCTTAGTTTACTTTGATGGAGGCTAGATGGAGTTATCTAACAATATAACTAACTTATTCTTATACATAGGGCTGCCATTGATCTGGGTTATTCCCTCAATTTGTCATAGTTTGGGGAAAACTTGGATTCTTTTCATGTGAGAAAAGTGATGAAACACATCATCACAACAACACATCAAGCGTTAATATTGAGTAAAGTCAAGATAAAAAATGGGATTTTTGCCAAATGTCTGGGTTTTATGAGTCTGTCCTGGTTTTACATATTTAGAGATGGCCCTACTTATACATATGTCCTATCATATCTCAATTAGTCAATATGTGTTTGTTTTGTACTGTGACAAGTTTGTTTGTTATAATAAAGCAACAAAATGTCTATTAACTAATCAGGAGATTGTGGATATTTATGATTATTTAAGACCTAAAAGAATATTTAGCGTAGGTTCACTTGTTAATGAAAATATGATTGGCTAACTATGTCACTGTTAACACATTGAAGTAGGTACACCATAATAGAATTAGTACAATGCCTTACAAATGCACTAATTATATTAGTGTAAAACTACATGAACAAATACATTTTTGTAATAGTTTAAGGCAAAATACTCAAATTGAAAGTTAAGATTAGATTAAAAATAGTAGATCTAAGTATTTTGACTTTGACTACAAATTCTACATATCTACTTATGTATGTTTATAATTATGTAGGGATGACTCATAGTGAAATCTTGGAAATATTGCACAATGTTTTCCTTTAAACAGTCAGTCTAGTCTAGATCTTACTACATTTATTGGGATTTATTTTATTTTTTATTTTATTTTATTAAGGTTTGCCAACAGGGTCGCGTTTTATAAAGTTACAATTTACAATTTCGCTGTTTGCCTCTCTTTCTAGCCAATATGTGCGTGCGATAGAGAGGCAAACAGCGAAATTGTAAATTGTAACTTTATAAAACGCGACCCAGGTGTAATACTAAAAACTTACATATAAACAGAGTATACATCTTTTGCTTGCTCGAGTATTCACCCAATTACAGGCAAACGCGACATGCTTACGTTTTACAGTGATTTATATTATATAAATATACACATTAAAAAAAAACCTATTATAAATAGTTGGTACACTATCAAAGCTGTGCTTCAAAATGGTGAATTTAGACAAAAGTACATTACAACGTTTGCAAGTGAAGAGAAGTAACTAAAAAAAGAAAAAAATAATAATAATCAAAGATGGACGACACTTAGCGAAAAAGTAAGCAATACAATCATGTAAAAATTTTAAAACTAGACATTGGCTTTAAGTTTGTGCAAATATGTTTTGAATTGATAACATGATGTACTCAATATATCTACTTTGTTTCGTTTAAACAATAAATTATGTTGTTTACAAATTCTAGGAATTATGCTATGAGACCCAACATTGGTTCTATAACATTTACACGAGAAGGGCCGAAAGTTGGCGATTCGAGAGTTTTGTCGTGGTACAATCCAATGGATTCTATTAAGAAGTTCTGGACAGTCTAAAGTGCCGGAGACAATTTTATGCAGTAAAATCTGGTCTGAAATCCAACGACGGTCTTCGAGAGATATCATTTTAAAATATTTCAATCGCTTATTGTATGAATTTAGAGTGCGGAGCTTCTTTTGATGAACAGATAGGAAGAATACGAATCTTTTTTGTACACTTTCGATTCGTTCTATGTGACATTTGTAAAATGGATTCCAAATATTAGAACAGTATTCTAGCAAACTGCGGACCAGGGCGAAAAACGCTGTCTTTAATGCGGAAATATTTTTAAATTGTTTGCAGTTGCGCCATATAAAACCTAAAAGCTTGTTAGCCTGCTTTATAATACTGTCAAGGTGCGGGATAAACGATAGTTCCTTGTCTAGCGTTACACCGAGGTCCCTGATGTTTGAAACTTCTTCTAAGGGTATATTGTCTATAGAGTATGTTGTATTTATAGGAAAACGTTTCTTCGTAAATTTTATGTGCTTACATTTTCCTATATTCAGCGGCAATTTGTTATTTGTGGACCAGTTTGATATGCGAGTTAAGTCGTCCTGAAGTTGTTGAGAGTCAAATGGGGTATCTATAACTTTACTGATTTTCAAATCATCTGCAAAAAACGAAAACTTCGAGTGGTGGATTTCTTTAGCCAGATCGTTAAGAAAAATTAAAAATAAGGTTGGACCTAAATGAGAACCCTGGGGCACCCCTGACGTTGCTTCAAAACTTTCTGATTCATGGCCACATATTAAAACTTTTTGCGACCTACACGTGAGATAAGATGAAAACCAGTTTAGTAAATTTCCATGCACACCGGCTTTATGGAGCTTACTGATTAGCAAGGTATGGCTTACACGGTCGAAAGCCTTACTTATATCGGTGTAGACCGCATCAATCTGAGAACCCCTATCCAGATCTTCTGTTAGAGATGAAACATGCACAGCTAAATTTGAAACGGTAGATTTATTCTTTCGGAAACCATGTTGTTCGGGAACGATAAGCGGTTTAATGTAGTTGGTTACTACTGTATTTACTAATGATTCGAAAACTTTGCCAAGGATTGACATTAGAGAGATAGGTCTGTAATTTTGTAAATTAGCTTTATCACCTCCTTTCGGGATAGGTATTACGTTTGCTTGCTTCCATAAAGATGGGAATATGCCACTTAGTATAGAATTATTATAAATAATATAAAGAGGGTATGATAAACCTTTGGCACAATTGCCGATGAAAACTGCTGGTATTTTATCTGGACCAGGTCCTTTTTTTTTGTCTAACTTTTTAAGCGACAATTCAATACAATGACGCGTAAAATATAGAGTACTCAAGGCATTAGTGGAGTCACAGAGATTGATTTGAGTTGTGCTAGAAGTTGGATAGGCAGTGTCGTTAGGAGCATATACAGATGAGAATGGATTAATTCTGGAATATTCTGGAATTTTTAGATTTTATATGGGTATCATGTACCTAGTCATTAGATTATCAATTTAACTGACTTAATTGTATCTTTCTAGATACCAATTCTCTCAAGTAAAAGGAGTGAGCAAAGCTGAGGCAGAGAAGATGGGCCTAAATAAAGACAAAGATGTAACTCTGGAGGGCACTTATGATGAGATCCAGAAGCTGGATATTGATAACTGGGAGAATAAACGAGGACCACGACCTTGGGAGCCTAACACCCAGCCTAAGAAAACATAAATAATTTTATTTAGTTTGTTTATGAGCTTTTTCACTTTTAGAGACACTCAATTGGCATCAGATTAAAAAAAAGCTTAACTGCAGTCAGGTTTGTGATGACAATTAAGCACTAAATTTCAATAAAAACTCTTGGTTTGTTGTTAATTTTATAAAAATCAATCTAGTTAAAATTCCTAAAGATAATGTAAGTACTTAGCTGTCGTTACAAACCTGACTGAAATTAAGGTTTTTTTAATCTCACGCTAATTGGGTGCTAAGTGAAAATTCCCTTATAAGTAATGTAAATAGTTAGGAATAATCAATAAAGTTGTTGTTTAGTTCTATTCTGAAGTGTTTTCGTTTAACCTTGGGTCGTTTTTGTTAATTTATTCTAATTTAATCAAGTAATAGTGTCCCGGTGAAGTGTGATCAATTGAATACATCCAGGGTCGCGTTTTATAAAGTCACATTTTACAATTTCACTGTTTGCCTCTCTAATGCACGCACGTATTGGCTAGAAAGAGAGGCAAACAGCAAAATTGTAACTTTATAAAACGCGACTCAGTTGTCTAGATAATTCCCTTATTTAATGAAGATAAATTAAATGTGATTAAATGTAATTAATATAAAGCTATGTAGGTAATATATTTCCGATGAAAGTTTAATAATTAGGATATCTTGTCTTATCACCTCGTTTCACGAATGAAACAGTTATTAAACAGCTAGAAACGTGCGACACCATTTTGTTATAATTTGCTTCCTACTTCGTAGAAAGCTATGTCGCAGTTACCTAGCTATTTTTGCATGACTGCGTAAATGCCTACGCATTTAGGTATCTACGCCAACTGTTTGGGTTACTGAACTAGATGCCTACCTACAATCACTTTATTTGACCACCTATTTTGCAATAGGTACTTCTCTAGGTACCTATCCATATTTTATTGTTTTAATTAAGTACTTGTCTCATGAAACCCAATGAATATATTCACATGAAGGTCTTAGATAGATACACCAACCCTTCTACGTAATTACTAACTAATTATTGTCCTTCCAAGGACAAGTAGTTAGGTACCTATATGTATTTAATTATTTGTCAAATACCTAAAACATAGGTAAACCATACAGTGAATAGGTACTTAAAGCTAAAGACTGTAAAAAGCGACCTTTCTCGTTGGAACTTTTACGAACGAAATTACCGATTACTATTGTGTAGGATAGAATGTTCCTTCCAGTTCCTTCATTATTATCTTAAATCTTTAGATAACCTAGTACACCTACTTATTTAGAACTCATAAATTGTGTATGCCTCCGACTCAACCATTCTACAAGGTATTGCGAAATCAATTTCAATGGATCTGTAGATAAATTTATTTTATTTAATCTAGCAGAATTACACAAAATTGATATTTTATGCAAACCTACTTTATTTTCATTTCATCTTTGTTTGTTTTGATCAATAACCCCCATGACGTCACAAAGAAATTTGGATCAGCCGACTTTGACGCATGCGTTCTAGAAATATTCATAGTTCCATCCCTTTTTATTGTATAGCGATAGACAGAAACAAATTGTAGCTTCGGACAAACTCGTATTTCTCCGTGTTGTCTCGGGTGAAAAATTGATTGCGTTGTCGTTGTCTATAAAAAGGAGTCGCAGCTTATTGGCCAACGCATTACAAAGCGAAAACTCGAAAAAGGAACTTTACTAGCGTGTGACTCTTCAGAGTTGTTTGTTGAAGATAATAATTATTGTGTTTTATTAAGAAAAATTCTAGTGATTAGGTGAGTACATCCATATTTGTTTTATATTAGTGGGGCATTTCTGTGGACTTGATATTATACAACTATAACATCGTTTTAGCTGAGAATTTCCTGATCCGCCATTTTGAAGTGCATACTCCAAATTAATACGAATCGAAATTTACGCGTATTAAAATACACATAAATCCCTCAGGCTATCATTATGTCCTATCCAGTGTGAGAAAATGAAAGAAGTTTCACAATTCAAATGCAATTCTTACAATTAGTTGCGTCATGCTTTTAACAGGAAGCCAAAGTGAGATTTTGCCGTGACCTAATTGAATTTTACTATTGACCTGACAACTGAGCCTCTGACCTACATGCATAGACTTCAATTTCTATAAGTTTTATTAAGCATTAAAGAAAACTTCATAAATAATTTATATTTTATCTTCAATAATGAGTTACCTACATATTACCAAACCGTATAATAAAATGAGTAAGTGCTCCTATTAATGCCAGCTTTACATTGTTTTAGGACAAAATGCAGATCTTTGTGAAGACGTTGACGGGTAAAACTATTACCTTGGAAGTTGAGCCGTCAGATACTATTGAGAACGTGAAAGCTAAGATTCAAGATAAAGAGGGCATCCCTCCGGATCAGCAGCGTCTAATTTTCGCCGGTAAGCAGCTAGAAGACGGCCGCACACTCTCTGATTACAACATCCAGAAGGAATCCACACTTCATCTGGTACTTCGTCTGCGTGGCGGTATGCAGATTTTCGTGAAGACTTTGACTGGCAAGACCATCACCCTTGAGGTGGAGCCCTCTGACACGATTGAAAATGTAAAAGCTAAGATTCAAGACAAGGAAGGTATTCCCCCAGACCAGCAGAGGTTGATCTTTGCAGGCAAGCAGCTGGAAGATGGCCGTACCCTCTCAGATTACAACATCCAGAAGGAATCCACTCTGCATTTAGTATTGCGTCTGCGCGGAGGTATGCAGATCTTTGTGAAGACCCTCACTGGCAAAACCATCACACTAGAGGTTGAG
Source organism: Thaumatotibia leucotreta (assembly GCA_025490895.1). Classification (NCBI taxonomy): domain Eukaryota; kingdom Metazoa; phylum Arthropoda; class Insecta; order Lepidoptera; family Tortricidae; genus Thaumatotibia; species Thaumatotibia leucotreta. The sequence goes on from JALPQI010031079.1 coordinate 6,610, forward strand.
CCTTCAGACACAATTGAGAATGTAAAAGCTAAAATCCAAGACAAAGAGGGCATTCCTCCAGACCAGCAACGTCTTATCTTCGCGGGAAAACAATTGGAAGATGGCCGCACCCTCTCAGACTACAACATTCAAAAAGAATCCACTCTGCATTTAGTATTGCGTCTGCGTGGAGGTATGCAGATCTTTGTGAAGACCCTAACAGGCAAAACCATCACACTAGAGGTTGAACCTTCAGACACAATTGAAAATGTAAAAGCCAAAATCCAAGACAAGGAAGGTATTCCCCCAGACCAGCAGAGGTTGATCTTTGCAGGCAAGCAGCTGGAAGATGGCCGTACCCTCTCAGACTACAACATCCAGAAGGAATCCACCCTTCACTTGGTACTGCGTCTGCGTGGTGGTATGCAAATCTTTGTCAAAACCCTGACTGGCAAGACAATCACCCTTGAGGTTGAGCCTTCAGACACAATTGAAAATGTAAAAGCTAAAATCCAAGACAAGGAAGGTATTCCTCCAGATCAGCAACGTCTCATCTTCGCCGGAAAGCAATTGGAAGATGGCCGCACCCTCTCAGATTACAACATCCAGAAGGAATCCACCCTCCACTTGGTACTGCGTCTGCGTGGTGGTATGCAGATTTTCGTCAAGACCCTTACTGGCAAAACCATCACACTAGAGGTTGAACCTTCAGACACAATTGAGAATGTAAAAGCTAAAATCCAAGACAAGGAAGGTATTCCTCCAGATCAGCAACGTCTCATCTTCGCCGGAAAGCAATTGGAAGATGGCCGCACACTCTCAGATTACAATATTCAGAAAGAATCCACTCTGCATTTAGTATTGCGTCTGCGTGGAGGTATGCAGATTTTTGTGAAGACCCTTACAGGCAAAACTATCACACTAGAGGTTGAGCCTTCGGACACAATTGAGAATGTAAAAGCTAAAATCCAAGACAAAGAGGGCATTCCTCCTGACCAGCAACGTCTTATCTTTGCCGGAAAGCAATTGGAAGATGGCCGCACCCTCTCAGATTACAACATCCAGAAGGAATCCACCCTCCACTTGGTACTGCGTCTGCGTGGTGGTATGCAGATTTTTGTCAAGACCCTGACTGGCAAAACTATCACACTAGAGGTTGAACCTTCAGACACAATTGAAAATGTAAAAGCTAAAATCCAAGACAAGGAAGGTATCCCCCCAGACCAGCAGAGGTTGATCTTCGCAGGCAAGCAGCTGGAAGATGGCCGTACCCTCTCAGATTACAACATCCAGAAAGAATCCACTCTGCATTTAGTTTTGCGTCTGCGTGGTGGTATGCAAATCTTTGTCAAAACCCTGACAGGCAAGACAATCACCCTTGAGGTTGAACCTTCAGACACAATTGAAAATGTAAAAGCTAAAATCCAAGACAAAGAGGGCATTCCTCCAGACCAGCAACGTCTTATCTTTGCCGGAAAGCAATTGGAAGATGGCCGCACACTCTCAGATTACAACATCCAGAAGGAATCCACCCTTCACTTGGTATTGCGTCTGCGTGGTGGTATGCAAATCTTTGTCAAAACCCTGACGGGCAAGACAATCACCCTTGAGGTTGAGCCTTCAGACACAATTGAAAATGTAAAAGCCAAAATCCAAGACAAAGAAGGTATCCCCCCAGACCAGCAGAGGTTGATCTTCGCAGGCAAGCAGCTGGAAGATGGCCGTACCCTCTCAGACTACAACATCCAGAAGGAATCCACTCTGCATTTAGTTTTGCGTCTGCGTGGTGGTATGCAAATCTTTGTCAAAACCCTGACAGGCAAAACCATCACACTAGAGGTTGAGCCTTCAGATACTATTGAGAATGTTAAGGCCAAGATTCAGGATAAGGAAGGTATCCCCCCAGACCAGCAAAGGTTGATCTTCGCAGGCAAGCAGCTGGAAGATGGCCGTACCCTCTCAGACTACAACATTCAGAAGGAATCCACTCTGCATTTAGTATTGCGTCTGCGCGGAGGTATGCAGATCTTTGTGAAGACCCTCACTGGCAAAACCATCACACTAGAGGTTGAGCCTTCAGACACAATTGAAAATGTAAAAGCTAAAATCCAAGACAAGGAAGGTATTCCTCCAGACCAGCAACGTCTCATCTTCGCCGGAAAGCAATTGGAAGATGGCCGCACACTCTCAGATTACAACATCCAGAAGGAATCCACCCTCCACTTGGTACTGCGTCTGCGTGGTGGTATGCAGATTTTCGTCAAGACCCTGACTGGCAAAACTATCACACTAGAGGTGGAACCTTCAGACACAATTGAAAATGTAAAAGCTAAAATTCAAGACAAAGAAGGCATTCCCCCAGACCAACAGCGTCTTATCTTCGCCGGAAAACAATTGGAAGATGGCCGCACGCTCTCTGACTACAATATTCAAAAAGAGTCCACCCTTCATCTTGTACTTAGATTGAGAGGTGGCATGTAATAACTGACACTGCCTGTTCACTGTTCATTCCAATTAACTTGCTAAACAGGTAGAATAAAGCTTTGTCATTGACTGAATTTATGTATTTTCTTTCGACCTTCCATCCTCTTAAACCCTGGCCTATTAAGAAGCATGATGTGGGATGGGATATCCCTAATCATTGAAAAAATTGTGACTGTCAACCAAATAGTGGAATCCTAGGCTACTCTGGAACCATATCACAGTGACGACGTTATAATAAAAGCACATTGTAACGAATGTACATAAGTCACACAACATAGTTGTTATTAAGACATTGGGCCCGTTTCTCGAACGCTTGTAACTTGTAATACAAGTGGAAGTCTCTCTTTAACATTGTCAATTAGATAAGGACTTCCGCTTGTATTACAAGTTACAAGCTTTTGAGAAATAGGCCCCAGGTAGCGCTGTTCATACAATTTGTTGATAGAAGAGCGTCCGTTCCGGGTAATCTGCGCCAGCTAGGGTAGGCCACTATAGAACCATGGGCCTATTTCTCAAAAGCTTGTAACTTGTAATACAAGCGGAAGTCCTTATCTAATTGACAATGTTAAAGAGAGACTTCCACTTGTATTACAAGTTACAAGCGTTCGAGAAACGGGCCCCTGGCCCATATTTCACCACGTTGACTGGGTCGCGTTTTATAAAGTTACAATTTCGCGCAACGCGCAACAAGTTTAAATTGTAACTTTATAAAACACGACCCTGGTATTACAATTGTAAATTTACTGTTTCTCCAATCGGGGGCGTCCATAAGCTACAGTTAGCACTTATCATCGGAAGGGCTGTGCGTTTGTTTGCCACCAACATAAAATGTAGCGCAGGAACTTTAATAAAATTAGTAGCGAAATTTCGGCATATGCCGAACCTCATATCATGATTTAATGAAAATTGTTATAATTCGTAGAATAAAAACTACTTTATCAACGATGTAATAAAGTTTTTATTAATTATTTTCTGTATTGGTTACAAAAAAGTTCATGGACCATTGATAGTAAGCTGTAGCCTACGGAGGTCAGTCAGTAGCACCTGTCAACTTGGTGCAATAGGGGCCTGATGCGGACATTGCGGACGCAGCGACATACGCATCAAAGAATATAATACTCTAAATACGCATGAGGCGGGCGTCCATGCCAGCTAGCGTAGGCCAAGTTGTAGGGTTCAAATTGGTTTGATTGTAATTAAATAAAATTAAAGCAATTTGTAGAAATTAAAGCAATTTGATAGTAGATTGTATCACAAGGGGTCAAAATGAAATATATTATTTCCGGCGAATTCCACAATAGAATCCCAAACATGATGAGGGATTCTATAGTAGAATGCTGAGCGTAATGAGGTATTCAAGCGTCAACACCCAAGACGAAAATAATTTTGATACCGTGTGACACTGACACATATTGCTATGAGACCACCTATGAGAAAAGTAAAAGATTTATATTTATTTTTAGTACAGATGGTGTACTTTTTAGGCTCTAGTACGAGAAGTGGCTCATTTTACTTCAGGTCCGAAACTTCGGAGGGCCATCTGTACTAAAAAACGTCGTACGAGACACGTGCAAAAACGAAATTCGTAACTCGTGTCGATTTAAAACACTGTTGTGTTTGTGTGTGTTTTTCGCACTTGTGTCGTAATGTACTATTTTACAAATAATCGATTCTCGAGAAATCTTAACCGATTATTAAGGAGTATGGACTTAGTGCTTGTTTTCATATTTCATTGTCATTTTACAATGCATATGCTCAGAAAGTGCTCTTTATAAGGGTAAAATTATACGCTTCTGCTCGCCCTGGTTGGTACTGCCGAGAAAGTGTGGTTTTCTTCGCATAATACTTTGTAAAATATTGTATGATACTCGTGTGGTTTCAAATCAACAATAGACACCGACACTCCTCCTGGAAAAAGATTACTTTCCACACTAGTATCATAATAGTATCATAATAAACTGAAAAACGTCGTACGAGACACGTGCATAAAGGAAATTCGTAACTCGTGTCGATTTCATGTTTTTCGCACTTGTGTCGTAATGTATTATTTTACGCTGGCAATAGAAAGTGCTTGAAAAGGAAAGTGCCACTTTGTTCCCTCCTATTATAGCAGAGAAGAAAAGACCCGTTATCTAATAAGTGGTGTGAAAAACGACCTTCATTTATATCCAACTATTGGTACTTAACAAGAGATTGGTGGCTTCACCACGGCTTTTCTTTACCTTTTTTTAGGTACCGGCAGCTACTCTGCTCTTTAGAGTATTATTTTTATATTCTTTGCTACTCTGACATTAGCTTGTTGCCTAACGTCTAATACATGCGTTATACTTCGTTGTCTGTGATTCGTTCGGATGATGATTGAAGGTTATGGGGTGGTTATGGGATTGTTTAGTCTGTGGTGCGTCGAATACTAGAAAATGGTGTGTTGAATTAAAAATATTTTTAATAAAATGTGTAAAGGTTAAAATACATAACGTTTACTATCAAAACGTTTAAAACTGAATCTGATATTATATTTTCTTTGTAACTATTATTGTATTTTGCATCTAATATGTCTAATTTTAAGGATAACAAGAATAAATCGGCACTCAGTACAAGATGGGCCCAAATGTCGAAGCAGGAGCAAATTATAGAGAGGAAGAAAATGGAAATTCAGGCGAAAATAGAGGCTCAAAAACAGGCTGCTGCCATGGCAGCTCAGGCGAAGTTAACCAAGTGTGTATTATGAGTTACCTTGGTACTTGATAAGTAATAAGTGAGGTTGGAGGGAACTCCCGGTCTCTTAGTTTCAGGGTCACTTGTTGGGCTCCCAAAGTTTAAGGTTTAATAGTGCTATTATAGTAAAACTATGACCACGTGACCCTATAGTATTATTTTGTAATAAAATCCTGTCCTGTATAGGGTTATAGAAATCTGCCGTAATGTAGGCCTTATGCTGTTCAAAATCATTGAAGTTTAAATGGGTTCTGGTAATAGTTTATGACTAACCCTGCCTTTTTTGGTTCATTGAATTTTTTATGTTGAGAATCATTATCCACCCAATAACTTGAGATAAATTTGTCCAATATTGCAAATCGTCAATACCTATTTGCAATATGGGATCTGAATTTGGTGGTAACTTTTCGCCTGACCTGCATAATGATTGAAATGCTTATTGTAAAATTGCTCTAATTAATAAACCTTCTAATTTTTAGCTTAGTATCAAAAGATGACAAAAACCCTTCAAACATTTTCTCCAATGATGGCAGCTTCATGAGCCAGTATAAGGCTTTGCTAGAAAAGCAAAAGCAGGAGAAAGAAGAAAAAGAAAGGCTTGTAAAGCAAGAAGAAGCTAAACTCATGGCTGCTAACATGCCAGAATATTCTGAGACTGAACACGAAGAACAGAAGGAGTATCCACACCAGGATCATAATGAAAGAAGGAGGTCAGATAAAGGAAACAGGTATACACATTTTTTTTTCTTGTGCTCAGAGGTCCATAGGGCTTCAATCAAAATTTCAATGTGCAGCCCAAGAGCAGTCTTAAATAAATATATATTTTTTACAGGGACAGACGTAGATGGAATGATAGAGGCAGAAACCATACAAATAGTCCAATGGATGATAGAAGACAATCAGACAAGATCCCACCTCTTATGCAAATTCCATTTATGCCACAAGAGAATGATAACTGGCATGGAAACAGAGATCCTAACTCTAATGGAGAAGAACCTGAAGGCATGGGATTTCCTGATCCTAATATGAGACATATGATGAGACCAGGGCCTAACATGGGACCTAGAGGCCCTGGGCCAAACATGGGCCCTGGTCCAAACATGGGCCCTGGTCCAAACATGGGCCCTGGTCCAAACATGGGCCCTGGTCCAAACATGGGCCCTGGTCCAAACATGGGCCCTGGTCCAAACATGGGCCCTGGTCCAAACATGGGACCGGGACCTAATATGGGACCGAGACCTGGAATGAATATGGGGCCCGGACCAATGATGGGACCAGGAGGCCCTAACATGCCTCCAATGCCACCAGGTGGGCCCATGCCTCCCGGAGGACCAATGCCACCTTTCATGGGTGGACCTAACTTTCCAATGCCACCTAATTGGGGTCCTAATGGTCCAAGTGGACCGTGTGGTCCAGGCCCTATGCCCCCTAACATGTGTGGCCCTAATGGGCCAATGCCGCCATTTTTTGGCCCACCATTCCCCCAGATGCGCCCTAATGGTCCTCCTGGCCCTCCTGGCCCACCAGGTCCTCCCGGCCCCCCTAATTCAATGATGCCTCCTAACTCAATGAATAATGGCAACATGCCTTACATGGGTCGACCCCCATTTGGCCCTAATGGTCCCCCCAACTTCAATAATGGCAATACCAACATGCCTTTCATGCCACCAAATATGATGCCTCCACACAGCATGCCAAACAATATGCCACCTAACAACATGCCTCCAACAAGCATATCTTTACACAATATACCTGAACCTAAGCCCTTGGATTCCATGCCAGAGATGAATTTACAGAACATTCCACCACCCCTGCCGCAGCTCAGTCACATTCCATCGCCGAAGGATGAGCCTACATCATTAGCAAATCAAGGTATTATAGTTTACAATAAGTGTTTTTTTCTATATTATATTAGTCGTTTCTGAGTCTACATTGTATCATCTCTCTGACTTGGCCAAAAATATGTTATGATGTATAAGAATACACATGTTAGAATTTGATAAATATGTGTAGCCAATTTTCAATGCTAAAAATAAATTAATATAAACATCCATTCGTATTTTTTTGTTATAGACAAGGCAAGGCCAAAGTCTAAAAAAATTGTTGTATTATATAATGGGTGGTTGAATATTGTATCTATGGTACCTAAAATTTTATAATTTATAAGCCATTTTGAGTTGATAAGTACTTGTGTTGCTAATGGCTAATCTACAAAAATAATATAATTGAACCATTATGTTTAAACTTGTACTTAAAATGCTTCTAGCGTTGACAGGAACTTACAAGAAAATATTGAGAACTTCAACCACCCTTTGATTTATAAATGAATTAGGTTAGGCAAGGTAGGCGTGGCCACTAGACGTTGTTGTTGACTCGTGGTGTGCAGTTTCCTCTGCAGATGGGCCGTCGCCGCAGCTCCGCGCCGCCACGGAGGTCGCCCGGAACGGCGACCACTGGGAAAATGTCCTGAAGGCAATTCACTCACAAGACCAAAATATGTGGTAAAATACTTGCCACTGTAGCCTTGTCCCTGCAGGATACGTGCTGTATTCTTTTTTTATTATTATTTTTCTACAATCAAGTGTGATTGGTGCAGTGTTATACAAACGCTAAACTTGATCTTATTTAGTAATTTGGAAACCTTTCTGTATGAATTAAATTCTTAACCAGGCTTTTCAAATGAAATCAAAATAATGTTTATTCAATTTAGGAAAGTTACATTGCACTTATGGATATCTAACTTTTTTTAAATGAAAAACTAAACCCGAGAATTTTTTTTTACCGAAGAGACTTTTTTTTCTGTTTCCACTTTAAATTCTACTGTTTAACCATGTTCATAATCATGATGTCGAGTTGATGTACCTAAAAGGTGCCTATAACTCTTTTTTTTAATACTTATGCAGTATAATATTGAATATTTACAGTAAACATGATTGTGACAAGAATTCAACTATTTTAATAACTACACTGCAATAGATCTAGACATCTATATCAATTAAATTCACGGTGTCAGTAAATAGATTCTACAAGGTAACGCTTACACGTGTCGTGGGGTGTCGTTTCTTTTACCTCACGTCCAAATATTGATGTAGGCGTTTGTGAATCGTATTTCTAGTAAAGATTGATGCACTTTAAGACGTCAAAGTTCACTATATAAGAAGTTTAATAGATTGATTTTGAAACCAAAACAATGTTTTATAACACTGCACTAAAACTATAGGGTATAAGCATAATCTAAAGCATCCTTTGGCTTTTCTCTATTTGCTAAGTATTTCTAAGGTTCCATATGCTTGCAGGTTCCTTCATAATACGAATTCGACCGAGTACAAGGAGTTTCGGGAGCTAGTGGAAAGATTGCGGAAGGAGAATCCCGAGAAGAAACCGGAAGTTAAACCTGAGGATGTGTATGAGCCAGAGTTCTGCTTGGATGATGATTATAGTGATGATGATACTAAGCCTGAAGATAAAAAGTTTAGGTACCTATGTTATATAATATATATTTATAAGACCTTTATTGTATTTAACTGCCCACTCTATAAAGCTATAAAGGCCCATTTACAAAATCTTAAGTTAGCTAAGTACCTAACCTGGGGTTTACTGTTTAAATGTACACATTCTTGAAGCTTTTAAGCGGATAATCTCTGGTTCTTTGTCTAGCTTAGCACTTGATTGGTACGATAGTCGCCGTACCTGACGAATCCGAGCGGTTGAAATCGTCGGCTGACAAGCAAAACTCACTATAAAAACTGTCACTACTCTTAACAACCTCGTATGTCACTATAAAATCAGAACGGAGATTCGAGCTTTATTTCAAGTAGGTATTTGTTACTTAGTGAGTTTTGCATGTCACTCGACGAAATGCTCCTAGGAGAATCACCCTTTAGTGAAATCCGGATCCGGATAGAATACATAAACAAAATATACAAAATAAAAACAACATGTTGTTAAAACAGAATTTTATTTCTACATGTTTAAAGCAAAAAAATGTGATGTTTCGAAATTATTTCTAAGAGTAGTAAAAGATATGGAAATATCTTTTTATTTCAGTTTCGGCGACCAAGATTCTCAAAAGCCCTGGAACCAGTTTAACTTAGGCCGTTCGCTCAAACGCGAGGAAGTAAGCTCTCAAAGCGACGATGAAGTCGAGACTAAGCGAGAGCGACGCAAGAAGAAGAAATCTCGTTGGGGGGACGAGCCTCCAGTAGTTGATATTAAGCCCCCGGGCGTAGTTGCCCCATTACCGCCTGGTATGGCGCCTTTACCGCCCGGTATGCCGCCTTTTCCGCCCGGCATGGCACCATTACCGCTCGGTATGCCGCCTCTACCGCCGCTGCCAGGTATAATATAATTATAGAATACTTACACTACACATGATAATTCCTCAAAAACGGGAAGTAGTAAGCTTATCAAAGCGACGACGAAGCCGAGACTAAGCTAGAGTGACGCAATAAGAAGAAATCTCGTTGGGGGGACGAGCCTCCAGTCGTAGATATTAAGCCCCCGGGCGTAGTTGCCCCATTACCGCCTGGTATGGCGCCTTTACCGCCCGGTATGCCGCCTTTTCCGCCCGGCATGGCGCCATTACCGCTCGGTATGCCGCCTCTACCGCCGCTGCCAGGTATGATACAATTAATCGTTACAATAAACACATGACAATTACTCAAACGCGAGATAGTAAGCTTTCAAAGCGACGACGAAGCCGAGATTAAGCTAGAGTGACGCAATAAGAAGAAATCTCGTTGGGGGGACGAGCCCCCAGTCGCTGATATCAAGCCCCCAGGTCTAATTGCCCTGTTGCCACCCGGCATGGCGCCATTACCGCTCGGTATGCCGCCTCTACCGCCGCTGCCAGGTATGATACAATTAATAGTTACAATAACACATGACAATTCCTCAAACGCGAGATAGTAAGCTTTCAAAGCGACGACGAAGCCGAGACTAAGCGAGAGCGACGGAAGAAGAAGAAATCTCGTTGGGGGGACGAGCCCCCAGTCGCTGATATCAAGCCCCCGGGCCTAATTGCCCTGTTGCCGCCCGGCATGGCGCCATTACCACTTTGTATGCCGCCTCTACCGCCGCTGCCAGGTATGATACAATTAATAGTTACAATAACACATGACAATTCCTCAAACGCGAGATCGTAACCTTTCAAAGCCACGATGAAGCCGAGATTAAGCGAGAGCGACGCAAGAAGTCTCGTTGGGGGGACGAGCCCCCAGTCGCTGATATCAAGCCCCCGGGCCTAATTGCCCTGTTGCCGCCTGCTATGGCACCTTTACCGCCCGGTATGCCGCCTTTTCCGCCCGGCAGTAAGTCGTGGAGAGAGAGAACAAGGGTTCTTTAATTTACTTTCTGTTAGGTTGGCAGAGTGATATCTGTCACATTGACGCTAAGCCGAGATTTAATCACCCCGAAACTATAGCATTGAACACTGTAATATTAAGGCAGGAAAGTATGACATCGCCCAGTAGTTCTCAAATTGTTACAAATATTCTCTTACAGGCGTAAAACTGGCTAAAGTAGAAGAGGACGGCCTCAAACTTACAAACGTGAACCGCGCCAATCCGGCACTCATGCAGTATGCCATGACAAATTATGGGACTGTAAACCTGAGCCCTGAGGACTGGAAGAAGTGTGAAGACAACTTCAAACTCAATCTGCTTTTTCAGGTATAATTCAAAACTGCGTTCATAGGCGCGCAATTTGTTTGTTGAAATTGACTATTCCTCTCACGGAAATGCCAGGCTACTGGGGAACTATGTCAAAGAGATGCTTTAAATCATGTTGTAAGAAATCTCTTACTACTTGCGACCATATATAACATGGACGTCTAACGCCAGCTCAAAAATGCCCCCAAAAACAATTATTCAATTGTGCCAAGATGGGCAGGGCATAGCGTTTTTCTTACCACCGCGCATATTTTGGCGCAACATCTTTGACAAAAATGTTTATAGAGTATAGCCAATCAAAACGTTGATGGACCAATCACAACTATTTTTAAACGGCGGTTTAAGTTTTTATAGGTTGACATTGGAATTCATTGTCGTGATGCATTAAAGAGGGGATGACACTTGTCAACTAAAATTGAGGACCGTTTATGATTTATGAAAGGCAATTTAGTATGGCGTGCGGCTTCCATGTTTTATTTGTTCGTAGCTTACTGTTAATTTTGACATAGCCCTAGAGTGGTTAGGGTTACAATTGGTAGACGGTTCATGTAGTAAATAGTAATACAACTTGTTTTTAGACCTATATTCTGCCTCCGTCATAGTAACGATGACGCTGGGGCTCAAAGGGTTAATCTTTTTCCTTCGTAGTTTCACGGAAATGTCCCAATTTATTATCTTTCTGTTTCAACCAATTTAATGCAATGGATATTGTAGCTCATTGTGACTGCAAAATGATTTCTGTAAAAATTTCAAGGGAAAAGAATTAGGGCCTCACTATATTTTATATGGTTGTTGTTATAGGACATGTTGAAAAAGAGGCAGGAAGTAGAGCGCCTGGCGGCGTCGGGCAAGCACAAGTACGAATACGACAGTGACGAGGATACAGCTGAAGGAACCTGGGAACACAAGTATGTTTACAATGTTATAATATTGAGATTTTAAATCTCAACATAAGCTCGCAATGAAGTATTAATTCTTTGAACGCCAAGAACCACTAAAGTGACCGTATGGTGTGATGCCTACACCACGCCAGCAGCCATTATTATGGTCACTACCATACGTCGCACTCCAGCGGGCAGTTTGGTGGCATGTCAAAATGATAGATAAGGTTCACAAATACATCAATTCATTTTCAAATAAGCAGAAGTATTTGTACTTAGTATTTGGTATCTAGTATTTATAATGTACAATTCTAAATATATTAGAAACTAAAGTAGTACGTTAGTAACGTATTATTTTTTAGTATTCATTCAATTTTAAATAAAAATACAATTGACTAGTATGTAAAATATTTAATTTACTTAAGTAGATATAAATTATAAATATTAGATGTCATATACCAAAGAAAAACGACCAAGATCACCTATGTCCGAGGTGGGGATCGAACCCACGTACTCAGCTTTCATCACATCTAATATTTATAATTTATATAGTATTAAGTAGTGTGACTACTGGAGAAAAATTAAAAAAAAAAAGTACAAATCAAAAATATTTAGTGAATAAATAATTTGATTTGTGTTTTCGCAATATGTTTAAGTAGATATGTTATGCGAATATGTTATTAATATTTTTTCTAAATTGCCGGCGGTCAACGGTCAATGAAGTGTGTTTTGGTTAACATTATTTGTAGTCTCAACCTCTTCGTTTTGAATTAGACTATTTATCATTTTTAGTGTCGATTCCCCGGATTCGATTTTAAGATAATTTGTAATTTCAGATATACTTGTTTTCCTTTAGGGTGCAGGCGTACTTTTGACAATTTGTTCATAGTCTTATTTATTACATTAAAGGAAGACTGCATTGGCAAATTCGAATTTTGCAAAAATTGTATCTTATTTTTTATCTCGGAGAAATGTGTAAGTAATTGTGTATTATGAATAAACTTCACTTCCTCTTCTACGCAGGCTATAGCGAATACACGTTTTGCTTCTTTTCAACGAATTCAAATAAACTGTTACAAATACTAAATACATTTTAATACTCGTAAGTTAAGATTTTTTTTGTAAACCTTACGTTGCCACGAAACTGCCCGCTAGAGTGCGACGTATGGTCACTACAAAGTATTTGTCTTGCTGGTAGATAAGGTTTATTTTCGTTATTTATTAGTAGAGATATTTGCGTGAGATTTTGATGCGAGAGATATTTACATGATGTAAGTTACATCTTCTGTTACAATTAAAACTTGTATAAAGGAAGCTTTCAAAAACTACTCTTGTTTGGTAAATAACATGTATAGCAACTTTCAAACCGTAATTACTCATACTGTCGCTATGGTGACTAGACACCAACCCTAAATAAAATGTATCTGTCAGATAAATGTTAGCTGTCCTTTATCTTTTACATGCCTGGGGAAAAGGAGAGTGATAATTTGATTGACGAATATATTCACCCAAGAATTGTGAAGAGAAAGTTCAATTAAGCAGTTTCTTTTAGCACCTTGTTTATTTTACATTTTAACAAACTTTTGACTGTTCTATTAATGTGTCTTAGGTTACGCGCAAAAGAAATGTACGCGACTGAAAAGTGGGCCGACGAACTAACGAAGCAAGCAGCTGGGAAACATCATATCGGAGACTTCTTGCCTCCAGAAGAACTAAAGAAGTAAGCTTGTGTCAATAAACTTTTTAACGTCCTTAGTTGCCATGGTTATATCCCTTTAATAGCTCTTTGAAATCTTACCCACTTATTCATAAAGTCTATAAAACACGATTTTGTGGCAAACACATAATAATTACTCCATTTTGGTGAGGCCCACTCTTCATACATATTTAATAGATTTCTTAAAAAACTTTGTTACCATTGTATCCTTTCTGACGGGACCTTTGTAATGTAAGTAAGTGTAACTATAATGTGGTGCCTTCTATAAAGTGTCTGTCACTATTACATACTTGTAAGTTCTTGAGTTGAGAGATAACCACAACACGCAACAACGGTTTCTCTCGCCCTTTTTGTCTAAGGGCTGAAATTAATAATTAAAGAGTTAAAAGACACTCGTGAATACTTACACATTTCCTGATAAATCACGCTTGCGAAATAACATAATGATTTTTCTTTTTTATCACTTGCTGCATAATTAACGTGAGTCAAATTATAGGTTCATGGAGAAATATTCTGCCGTTAAGACTGGCAAGGAGCCAGATTTGAGTGACTATAAGGAGTTCAAACTTAAAGAGGACAATGTTGGTAAGCTATTCTGAATTATATTAAAAGCCTTTGCAAAATATGCGTTACTCCAACTGGCGTAAAAAAACAAATGAACATAAACACTTCAATGATTCAGCTACCTTGTATTTGGGTCATTTGCAGGAAAAGTGTACCTTTTAATTTTTTTTGCGATCATGGACTGTAATACATCATTTTACTCGGCATCGTGCGTACTTTTCAGTTATGAAACAAAAAAAAAATTGTCCCTAATGTCACGAAAATAAGTATGTAAATTGAGATTACTCAGTTTATTTACTCCCATACTAAATGTATGTAACGAAACTGATAAAAAAAATCTCAAATTTGTTACAGAATTTTTCAGACCTTTAGTATGGGAGTAACTAAATTGAGAAATCTCAATTTACTTACGTATTTTCGTGACATTAAAAGGTACACTTTTTCTGCAAATGAGCCATTTATCAAGAGCATTAGGAATCGTTATAAATCTTAAGAGGAATAGGTCTATAGTCTGCGTAATGTAACGATCAGTAAGTCACCCTTGTATCCTCTCGTATGACAGGCCCACTTGTCCAGAGAACTTTACACCTTTGGCACTTGATCGTGCATTCTTGCGATTTATTTGTGCCAAAGTGTATACAATTTGTGAATGGAGATGTTTGTTTAGGTTTGCGACATAGTGCGCGTCATGCTTTATAAACGTTTTGCAATATTTCCGAGAAAACGTATGCGTTTGTTGGACGTGATACAAAATTTTAAAGTTTAAATTTAACCATGTCAAACTAACAATGACTCAGTCAATCATCTCATGGCAAGTCATCTCAATGGAAAGTCTGTTCTATGAAACTCAGTTTCATACTTTCCATTTCAGAGGAACCCCACTGCAAATCCAAGAATTTCGTTCAGGAGCGGCATTAACTTATGTTATGATAGTATTGAAATCTATTTTTTCAATCCTTAAAAAACAGCACCTAAGCATACCTGGGTCTAGTGTCTTGGATCGGCGCCTGACGTCACTGTAAATGAAAGCGTTTATACTTGCTGGAATATCATCTGATGAATGAACTGACTTACTGATGTCTCCGTTACACTTATTAGGACTAGCAAGAGTGAAATCCTTTGGTTCCTAATAGAAAAGCAAAATTTAAATCTTAATTCATGTAAAATATTTTTGTTTCGCTTATATGGCACCGTGTGGTGACGGCAGTAAGAATACATTTGTCACCACCCCAACTCCTCCTGCGGGTGTCGTAAGAGTCGACTAAGGGGTTGAAGTGTCACTGATCATTATTTAATAAAAGATTGATGATGGGCAGCAGCGTCATCATAGTGGACACATTACTGCGATCGCCAATCCGTTTACCCAGTGTGGCGATTATGGGCATTTACCTCCTAATGCGTCTATGCTCATAGTTAATAGGAGAGGCCTACGGCCAGCAGTGGACTATCATAGGCTGATGATGATGATGATATGGCACCGTATATTCATAATATAAAATCACATTATTACATTAGCACGCGAAACGCCTCCGATAAACAAATGCACATATTGAGAGATTATCATTTTCTTGTCAATGGAAAAATCACATGAATCGCTCCGACTGTATTATTTAATTATTAATCGTTTCTAGGTTTCAAAATGCTGCAGAAGCTAGGCTGGAGCGAGGGCCAGGGCCTCGGAGTCGAGGGCACCGGCATCGTCGATCCTATCAACAAGTTAGTATAATCTCTTTCGGTCATTATAAGGCACGCATCACATAGACGCGATTTCCCTATGACATTAAAATGATTAATATTATGTAATCTTTTCAAACAATATTCTTAACCCTTATTCAGGTACAGTACACTATATCAATCATATTCCTTTATAATTTCGACCTCATGATCTCAATTTAAAGTTCAGATTAAATTGTATTTGGAAGTCACTTGTCTTAAAATCAATCACCAGAACATAAACATTTGGGGAATATATTTGTTTTTTTACGGGGAAACCTACAAGTTTCTTTTGACCGGAAAAGGTAAAATAACCCCTTACGTTACAATACTACCGTGAATAACAACCGACACACATTAAAAAACAAGTCACGGAATTGTTATTTATGATACAAGTGTGGAAAGTAGGCTATACATAGAAAAAGGCATACATTTCAGCATGTGTATCATACAACATTTTACAATGCATTATGCGAGGAAAACCAGACTATCTCGGCAGTACCAACCATGCTGTGCGGAAAAATACTAAAAAAATAAATTCCTGCACACGTGCGAAATAAAAAAAAACACTTTCTGTGCATAAGTTTACCCTTAAAATAACACTTTCTGAGCATATGCATTGTAAAAACAATATCTTTACTTACTCGTTTTTTGTACCAGATCCAACCAACCGGTAGCCAACATGGGCCTCGGAGCTTCCTCCTCCGACGTCGTCTCGCCTGATGACGACGAGTTCGACGCCTACAGGAAGCGCATGATGCTCGCTTACCGCTTCCGACCTAACCCTTTGGTGAGTATGCTGCCCTGGTACATTATACCTGGGAATACTATACATGGGCCTGAGTGCGTCCTCCGACGTAGTGTAGCCTGACGACGATGACTTTGACGCCTACAGGAAGCGCATGATGCTCGCTTACCACTTCCGACCTAACCCTTTGGTGAGTATGTTGCCCTGGTACATTATACCTGGGAATACTATACATGGGCCTGAGTGCGTCCTCCTCCGACGTGGTGTCGCCTGACGACGTTGAGTTTGACGCTACAGGAAGCGCATGATGCTCGCTTACCGCTTCCGACCTAACCCTTTGGTGAGTATGCTGCCCTGGTACATTATACCTGGGAATACTATACATGGGCCTGAGTGCGTCCTCCTCCGACGTGGTGTCGCCTGACGACGTTGAGTTTGACGCTACAGGAAGCGCATGATGCTCGCTTACCGCTTCCGACCTAACCCTTTGGTGAGTATGCTGCCCTGGTACATTATACCTGGGAATACTATACATGGGCCTGAGTGCGCCCTACTCCGACGTGGTGTCGCCTGACGACCATGAGTTTGACGCCTACAGGAAGCGCGTGATGCTCGTCTACCGCTTTCGACCTAATCCTTTGGTGAGTATGCTGCCCTGGTATATTATACCTGGGAATACTATACATGGGCCTGAGTGCGTCCTCCTCCGACGTGGTGTCGCCTGACGACGATGAGTTTGACGCCTACAGGAAGCGCATGATGCTCGCCTACCGCTTCCGACCTAATCCCTTGGTGAGTATGCTGCCCTTGTATATTATACCTGGGAATACTATACATGGGCTTGAGTGCGTCCTCCTCTGACGTGAAGTCGCCTGACGACGTTGAGTTTGACGCCTACAGGAAGCGCATGATGCTCGCCTACCGCTTCCGACCTAATCCTTTGGTGAGTATGCTGCTCTGGTACATTATACCTGGGAATATTATACATGGGCCTGAGTGCGTCCTCCTCCGGCGTGGTGTCGCCTGACGACGTTGAGTTTGACGCCTACAGGAAGCGCTTGATGCTCGTCTACCGCTTCCGACCTAATCCCTTGGTGAGTATGCTGCCCTGGTATATTATACCTGGGAATACTATACATGGACCTGAGTGCGTCCTCCTCCGACGTGGTGTCGCCTGACGACGTTGAGTTTGACGCCTACAGGAAGCGCTTGATGCTCGTGTACCGCTTTCGACCTAATCCTTTGGTGAGTATGTTGCCCTGGTACATTATACCTGGGAATACTATACATAGGTCTGTGCGTCCTCTTTTGATGTCGTGTCGCCTGACGACGATGAGTTCGACACCTACAGGAAGCGCATGATGCTCGCTTACCGCTTCCGACCTAACCCTTTGGTGAGTATGTTGCCCTGGTACATTATACCTGGGAATACTATACATGGACCTGAGTGCGTCCTCCTCCGACGTTGTGTCGCCTGACGACGATGAGTTCGACGTCTACAGGAAGCGCATGATGCTTGCTTACCGCTTCCGACCTCCCTTTGGTGAGTATGCTGCCTATTAGACCTGAGAATACTATACATAGGTCTGTGCGTCCTCTTTTGATGTCGTGTCGCCTGACGACGATGAGTTCGACACCTACAGGGAAAGCGCATGATGCTCGCTTACCGCTTCCGACCCAACCCTTGGTGAGTATGCTGCCCTGGTAGACAAGACCTTGGAATACTGTCCATGGGCCTGGGTGCGTCTGGTTAGTTCAACGCTTGTATGAAGCTCATGACGCTCGCTTAACCACTCCCACCAAACCCCTTGGTGACTATGTTGCGTATGAAGTGGTAGTGACTTGTGCAGTCAAGGGCAAAAATATTTTTACACATTTTTACTTACGTCTGCAGCATAAGGTCTAAAATTGTATATATATATTTATGCCCCTGATTGTACAGTCACCACACGGGATTGTTGAGCCACTTGCCACTGTTCGCAACTTGGTCGAATAATACAAATCGGGTTCCGAACTCTTATGTGGCTGGTATCACGACTTCGACCGAACTCTGCTGACCAATTGGGCGGTCGTTGCTACGGTTAGCCAATGACCGCTCGCGTATTCTTCAGAAGGTGACATTACCATGCTTACGTAATAACAAAAATGTTTAACCAATGATTGTTCGCTATTTTTCCGGAAGCTGACGTTACTATAGTTACGTTATAACATCCGCTTTAGACCTGGAGACGTCAATCCAACTTCAGAGCCCTGTTGGTAATTTCGTTCACTTTCCTTTTAACGGCTGTAACTGACAGGTATTTTTTCAAAGTTAGAATTTCAGTCAGAAACTATCAAGTTTCTATTATACATTTTTATGGCTACTGACAGATTATAGGATTATGGGTAGATTGTCAAAGGTTACCTACCATATTTCTACAAAGGTTACATTACATAAGTTTTCAACTAACGTCAACTGAGCTGTAACGAATGATAATAAAGACAGCAATCAGCAATAGCATTTGTCTCAGTCAATGAAAAAAATAATTTAAAATTGCTCGATAATATGCCTATTTATATAAATATGAATGGAAAAAATACCTCGCCTATTAATATCAGATAAATCATGGCGTCCGATTTGAAGCAAATGCGAATAAATTACTAAACGATTTTAGACAAATCTATGAAGAACTGTCGTTATCCAGTTTCCTCTCAACGACATCTAGCGTCTAATAATGGCCGATGACTAACCCTTGATTCTCATAGACGAAGAAATTTTTATTATTTCAACTAGTTTTGACACACTGAAATTTTGACGCAACAAAGATTCCTATTTGACTGACATATCATCGGGGAACATCGGTCATGTCGCCATCGTGCCTACTAACGAAAAATACCGAACCCATATTATTACACGACCAAATTGCATCCATTGCCAAGTGGCTCAACATTCCCATGTGGTGACTGTACCTGCATAAAAATTGGGCCTACATGTAAATGTTGAATGATGATTTTCTCGTCCTAGCAATAAGATTTCTATGAAAGTTCGACCCTGTCAATTACCTGCCTAAGCATGTAATTTAAAATGATTTCTGACAAAAAATACATTTCGTTTGTTACAGAACAATCCACGGCGACCATATTATTAAGTACCTAGTTCATTAAGTAATTTTTGACATTATGTACTTCCAAACTTAAGAGTACTGTTCATATTTTGAAAACCAATGTATGAAGTAGGTTTAACTAGTAGTAGTTAGTGCTTGTCAAGCAATAGGTATCGTTGAATTCGATATCATAAATGTCTAAACATTCATCACACAGTCATGAAAAAAGATTTACATATTTGCAAGTGTAAATATTTTTGAATATGGACCTTGTTCGTTAAGAAGTTTTTGATTATGTCTGATTCTACCAATAAACTATAATGAAATGCGTTATCTCACTCATGAAATGAGAAAGGTACAAAACTTAATATACTTAAGAAATATTTCACTGACTAACGAAGAAGTTGAATGTTTTTATTCGAGAATGTTTATTGGTCTTTATTATTAACATTATCTTCCTATGCATAATTTTGAGCCAAATTGTATGTTGTCAGTCTACTAGACTAAAAATTATGTAATTAAGAGATAATTCATGTTTTCTTCGGTTACCGCGATAGCTATTCATGAAATAAAAGTATGGAAATAAATTATATCGTGTATATTAATTAATTCATTATATTCCGAGGTTTCGAACACTTTCTACAGGTTAGGTCCCTTAGTTTTATTTCAAAAACATAATGAATTTCTACATCTCTAAAAACGTTGAGCTCTGAAATTTACGAGTATGTATGAAAGAACAAGTTTAGTCTTAGTGGAACTAATAGCTTCATACTTAAGTACATTTTTAGAACAACTTGTTGCATAGGTATTTTGATTAAAAAATTATACACTTCGCATGGTCTTTTTATTACATTTTTTGGCGTTACGCCAACAATTTCCTATCATTCCTACCTATATCCGCTTCCTGTTTTAATCTGTTAACAAATATTTGTTCACTTCTAATAAATGAGTAACTAACGGGATTAGTTAAAATTTACGCTGAATATTATATTTGTTAATTAACTGTAGTTCAAAGCGACTATTGGCGCCAATCATCCTATACCTGTTTAATGAGAACAACGCATTTTGCGTTCAAGGTTTTCCCTAAGGACATATCATTGAAATACTCGTAATTCATCAAAGCAATAAACGTGAAACAATTACGAGTCAAAACAGTGGAACACACAAGTTCAATCAGTAATGAGTCAAGAACCGAAACCGCTCCGCTCGCCGCGGTAAATATAGAACAGTTTGACACTACTTTCGCGATCATTCAGTCTATGAAGATTTTACGTACGCGACGTCAAGTTTTGTGTATAACAGTGGAAATATGACTTTACGTAGAACAGCTAGTTTTCAAGTGTACAGACATGTGGATTCTAATACAAGTGATTCATCAGGATCGTCCAGTTCTTCGAAGAATTCGGATACTCCTTTGCGGAAGTAAGTACCTTGTATTTATGTTTCAGTTGTGTTTATATCTCGCATCACGTGATTCAAATTATTTATCGATGCAATGAAAGTTCTGTTAGGTGTGCATATATGTCTGGGTATAAGTATGTAGGTATACGAGGTATAATATAATATCGTACGTAGTTTGTGAACGGATGGTTTCATTAAAGACATTTGCATCTGTCGTTTGAAAGGTCGTTGTTATTTATAGTGGAGGAAAACAAACAAGCAAGCAGACGCTTATGGTTTATTTTAGATTTGTTTGGTTACTTTAATTCTAGCCGGCATAAAACGTTTAGCGCTATAATTCCTATAAACGCCAGCCAGTAGACTTAAATTCAACAAATAACAAAAAATATAGACACGTACATATGTATTGATAATGATAATACATGTAATGGATTTCTCTAAACACCTCGATAGGTATTGAATTTGATGTGAATAATATATGCCGATTTGACTGATTTGAGTCAACTACTTACATTATCAAACGACGTCACGTGTTGTTGATCCAATTTCAAAAAACTCATTTTGATGACTCAATTAGAGTGAATCGATTAATCTTACATGTAAAAGTTGGATATTGGGTTATACTGCTTGTCATCTACAGATGGGGGTCTTCATAATATCGCAATATCGGTCTGATTTTTAAGGTGTGTTTGCTGGGTATTATTGAGGGCGAGGTTTTGTCTTACCCCTTTGAAAGCCATTTCCTGTTACCCCGAGCCGAGCCCAACGCACCTTATTCCTAGGGATTTGTTGCGGAAATTGAACACAGCATTTAAATGTTCCAAATGACAGATGAAGTGATGAATGGCTGGTTTCAATGTGGCATTATGTGCCGATATAGGTACATACTAAGTACCTACTTAACTGTAGTCTTCAATGTTCTCATTAGTCTCATGTTGAAATAGTTGTTTATTCGCAATTTACCTACCTGCCCACATTTTGAAAGTATGCCAATTATATCTAACGCTGGTGACAAAAAAAATTGCCTATCTGCAGTTGAACGGTCCTAAAACGTCACGGAACTATACTTACTCGTACATTTAAACGGAAACTTACGGATCGATTGCAAGAAAATTGTACATATATGTACCTACATTGTTTTTTGTTACGAAATTACCCATATTATAGTTTGTTTGACTTTCGTAACAGCCCTTAATTAAGTAGTTTAGATTTTTTTTTAAATGACTAAGGATCGGACAAACGCCCGTCATTTCATAAGATTCGTTCACATCATAAGATATGGAAGTCTCTACCATACGGAACAGGATTATGTTTTCCAAATGACGGGCGTTTTTTGTCCGATTCTTGAAAATGACCCTTATAGTTCTCAAAGAAGTTATTAAATTAAGTAAATGATCAGTACATCCAACACGATAAATTAGTTACTTACAAAATAATGAAAATTAAAAATTATAATTTTGATGTGGTTTATTTTCTCTATTAATGTAATTTATGTATTTTATAGGTATTGCTAAGTTGTTTCTAAAAAATGTTCGAATGTAAAAAAACCGTAAAATAGTTTTTTTCATAGGCATGAGCCTACAGACTAAAATTGTAAAACCATTTCAGGTAGTAAGGTATTATACTTCAATTTCCGTATTTATTTATTAAGGCCTGCAATTTAGTGAGTTTTATTTTTAATGTTAACATTAATTGACTAGTATGGATTGATGCAGATTCAACCGCCTGCTTCGCGCGTCAGTGGCGCGGCACTGGGCGTACTTCAGGCGCGACAGGCCTGCGCTGCGGTCCCGCGGGCGCTCCGTGTCGGACGCCGGGCTCTGCTCCATCGTTGACGATGGTAGGTACCTGAGTAAAAGCCTGACTGTGAAAACTGGCGGTGTGAGCCTAACGCAGTCGATAAACTTGATCATATGTCCATCCTGCTCATAATCGTGTATTGGTGCGAGCGAAATGAATATAAAGTCAACCAAAACCACCTGTTAAACTCACGACGCTCAAGGTAATCACGCATGACATGAAAACAATAGGCTAGGTGAGACATAAGCCGGGTATGTAAGTACGGGTGTAGCCTCGGGGGCGGCGATTTGATTTGCGACCACACTGAACTGCGCGTGCGTGCGTGCATACTTCGTGCCACCATGAGTTTGTGACAACGGTAGGTAATAACGAACGTCTGCGTAACTTTTTTTTGTGTGATTATGGCTTACTGCTGCCAGGGCACTTCTGCGTAACTTACTCATAGGCTTCTAACTCGTCGTAGGTATTGTAGGCTCTGTAGCCGTACCATGAGATGCGGCGGCGTTATTAACGCGTTTACTTTCTATTCGGCTCGCTCGCACCAATACGCAAATACGAGCGGGATGGATAGAAAGTAAACACGCGTTAATAACGTAGCGGCAGCACATGGTAGGGATAGTGATGTTTCCTTGTTTATCGTTTGTCATCGTGGCTGTCACGTTCTAACAAGATGCAAGATTGAAAGTAAACGCGCGTTAATAATACTTTTGGTGGCATAATTTTTGCCGAAGTTTCTTAATGTCTCAATGTTATACTTCGTCATTTGTATAAGGTACAGTGCCTCCTTCAAATGACAAAGTAGCACATTGTAACTAATAGAAACTTCGGCAAAAATTATGCCACCAAAATTAGGCGGTTGAATCTCTTTCATATACAGGGTGTTTTTTTTCGACCGTTCAAATTCTACGTAGTGAATGTGTAGGTCATACTGACCAACTTTTACTATGGGGACAAAGTCGAAATCGCGAAAAAAAAATCAGCTGTTTCATACATTTCGGCCGGCGTAATGCCGCCAATTTGTATGAAACAGCTGATTTTTTTTTCGCGATTTCGACTTTGTCCCCATAGTAAAAGTTGGTCAGTATGACCTACACATTCACTACGTAGAATTTGAACGGTCGAAAAAAAAACACCCTGTATCTATGGTTGAATCGCTCAGATATTCACGTTACCCGGCTGGTGGCTAACGGTAAACGATAAGCACTTAACCGTCAACCGTTTGAGTGTGCTTACTGCTTACTATAAGCTGCTACAGCGTTGCTCGCACCGTACTAGCGTTTTAGTGCGAGCGAGCGAGATACAAAGTAAATCCGCGTTATTAGGCTGAGTCCAAGACGAGCGTAATTTCAGCCGCGTAATTCTGCCTCCGTAAGCATAAAAGCAGTAACTAGTTTTAAATTGTCAATCAATTGTTTAGTTTATTGAACTGAATTATGTTCTGGTATTAATTAACATTTTAAAACTAGTTACTGCGTTTATGCTTACGGGGGCAGAATTTCGATCGCTCCATACATTGTGTCACATTTTCACGTGACCCAATGTATGGATAATGGAGTGACCGAATTTACGCGGCTGAAATTACGCTCGTCTGGCCTCAGCCAGCGGCGGCAGCTTATGGTATGGCTATTCTACCGTTATGTTGAAATGAGCGAGATGCGTAGAGGCTGTATCGTGAATAGAAAGTAATATGTGTAGACGCTAGCGTTTCATCATCAGCATATCAGACGAAGGATGTCTACTGCTGAACATAGTCCTCCCCCATAGATTGCTACAATGACCGCTCTAGCGCCACCCGCACGTTTACAGGAGCAGAAATCTCATCCGTTTACACTAAGGTAATGCATGTTTAAATTCATTACTCATATTCTGAAAATCCACACCCAGTGAGGGCAGTGAGTCACGCACTTTCAGTGTTTCTGGGAAAATCCATGCTTTCGCGATACCACATATTATCATTGTTTACATTACACACACCGTTGCACCAAAACATTTTTATTAGCAAATAATAGGATAAAGTAACGATAAAATAAAATGTTTCACAGTGTTTTTCATTTTACATCGCCTCATTCTATACTACTAATTTAAACACTGTATTTTTGGGATTATTTAAGTAGTAATTTGTTTGTAGATAGATACCTACTTTTAGAATTATTATCATTCGTATACATGTATATAGGTACAGTCACCGGCAATAGTATATTCCGCTATGAAAGCCCCAAAAAAATTTTTCACCTTCTTATTTTTATTGACATGAGGGCGTATCTATTAAATATGGCGTTGAAAAATTCCGGAAAAAATCAGTTTCTTGCCACGTGGCTCGTTTTTTTTCGGAAAAAAGTCAATGAAAGTTTCCACTTTTTATTATGTACTCTAAATCTATGTGCATTAGGTCTAATTTTCACTTACAAAAGGGGAACGCGATGTCATCGAGAAAACGTGAATGAAAATAGTTGGGAGGAGTGACAGTGATAGTGACAATGATTATTTCTTTCAAAACCTAAAAAAAAACAAAAAAAAACATAAATATCCGAAAAACATTAGGTTTTTACCGACATGTTCATTGCTAATCAGATATTTTTGCGGCATTCTTTATAGCGCACGTATGCAGATCTACCTACTATTTAGGTGAATAGATGTATGTATAGGTAGCTACATATGCAGAATGCTAAATTATCTTTTGGCTTTGCCGTAATAAGAGTGAGGCAATCAATCTTATCAGGCAACGAGGGGAGAGTTCATTACCAGGTAAGTTAATTACCTGCACCGGTTCCACACATGCATCCAATACAAATATCTACACATATATCACGCTCACATTATAAGCCTATTTCAATTAACTGTTGAACATAGGCGTCTCCGTTCGCCTACGCCAACATTTTAGCCTATACTTGTACGTGGGATGCCCTGAAAATTTCGGGAATTTAATACTTAGGAACGTATATCAACATGTGTTATACCTCTTTCTTACAAGCATAGTCTCATTATTCGAAAACACTGGCCACTTAGAAAAAAAAAACAATGTCCGATTTTCAATTGTTTTTTAAAGTCGTTGAGTCGCTGGTGAAAATGGAGCTGTCCCGCGAAAGTTTTAGAGCAATGATTTATTATGACTTTAAAAGTGGATTAACCACAAAACAGTTTTGTTCTGTGGGATTAACACAACAACAATGTGGAGACCGATTAACTATTGCTTTTAGTAGTGAAGCACCTTCAAAGACGACCATATACAGGTGGTATTCGGAATTCCAACGTGGCCGTGTGTCTCTTGCGGATGACGTACGTGAGGGTCGACCGAAAACGGCCGTTACCGATCAAAACATCGATGTTGTTCGCCAACTGATAAAGGAAGATAGGCATGTTACATATCGGGAGATTCAGGAGACTTTAGGCATTGGAATGAGTCAGGTACAAGTTATTTTACACAAGAGTTGGGCGTGCGGAAGTTATTTTCCCGGTGGATTCCTCACTTGTTATCTGACGACCAGAAAACGGTACGTGTCAATTGGTGCCGCAAAACTTTAAAAAGATTTAATGGAGGAAGCTCAAATGCCGTTTTTAGTATTGTGTCAGGTGACGAATCATGGATTTACGCATATGTGCCTGAATCGAAAAACCAATCTAGAGTTTGGGTTTACGAAGACGAACCGAAGCCGACAAAAGTTGTTCGTTCTCGCAGCACGATCAAAAAAATGGTAGCCACGTTTGTCTCCAAATCGGGTCACGTGGCGACTATCGCTCTTGAAGATCGAAGAACTGTCAATTCCGATTGGTATATAGGCGTTTGTTTACCGATTGTTTTTGCTGAACTGCGAAAAACTAACCCTAACCGCCGTATTATACTACACCATGATAATGCCAGCCCTCACACCGCTCAGAAAACAGACGACTATCTGAAGGGCGAAAACGTCGAATTACTGGACCATCCTCCGTACAGCC
Organism: Thaumatotibia leucotreta; assembly: GCA_025490895.1. Lineage (NCBI taxonomy): Eukaryota > Metazoa > Arthropoda > Insecta > Lepidoptera > Tortricidae > Thaumatotibia > Thaumatotibia leucotreta. Next base: position 33,300 of record JALPQI010031079.1, read on the forward strand.
CCGACCTAAGTCCCAACGATTTTTTTACTTTCCCGAAAATAAAGAATCGGTTGCGTGGTCAGCGTTTTCAGACCGCGGAAGAAGCAGTCGACGCTTATAAAATGGCCATTTTGTCAACCCCCACTTCAGACTTCAATAACTGTTTTAAAAACTGGTTTCAGAGAATGAAAAAGTGTATTAAACACAAAGGAGAATACTTTGAAAAACAATAAAAGTACTTTTATTTCATTAAAATGCGTATTTTTTCCGATTCCCGAAACTTTCAGGGCAACCTACGTATATATGTCCCACTGCTGGGCACGGGCCTCATCTCATATAATAATATGAGAGGGATTGGGCTATGGCTGTCTTTATCATATGATGAAAAACGTTTTCTTTTTATTTCACTGCTACGTCAGACAATTCGACATGTGATTATACTTAAAAATGCGAGGCATGCCTCACGATACTCTGACATTGTCACAGTGAATAGCTAGATGGAGTATGGCAAATTGGCAATAAATGCGAAGTTATTGGCGTTATTAACGGCACAATGGGCCAGCTCATGTTCGGTCACGATCGGCACGTGTGCTAGAATAATTGAGATAGCTATTGTTCCGCGGAATTCTGAAACTTCAACTTCAAAGGCTTCTGTTTTACAGTGGCCATCAGATATATCGGAGCAGCCAAGGTGCTCATAAATATCGGAGCAAGCCCTTATTGTCATCATCATCATCATCAGCCTATGTTAGTCCACTGCTGGACGTAGGCTTCTCCTACTAACTATGCATATAGACGCATTAGGAGGTAATGCCCATAATCGCCACTCTGGGCAAGGGAATTGGCGATCGCAGTTTAATGTGTCCACTATGATGACGCTGCTGCCCATCATCAATCTTGTAGAATGGTCAGTGACACTTTAATCCCTTAGTTGATTCTTACGATACCCACAGGGGGAGTTGGGGTGGTGACAAATGGATTCTTACTGTCGTCACCACACAGCATATATTAACTCTTAATATTATTATGGTTTTTTTTTCTTTGTATAAGCCACAGACAACATAATGTCTGTGGTATAAGCTAAACTAAAACTTTAGCTTATTAACCGTAAAGCAGTTACCTAAAACACATAGGTGAAGTCCTGAACAATATTCTATTTACAAAATAAGGACGGGGACTTAATACTACTTTCCTACCTGTACCGACCAGCGAAGTTCATGCCGCGTTGCAGACTCTTACATAAACTATTTTCCAGACCCAGAGCTGGATTTCCTGGCATTCCCGACCGTGTCGGCACGTCGCTCGCTGCAGGCGTTTGGCACCCGACCAAGCCCCGCGCTCTTCATATCGTAAGTCAATTACTGCGACTAAAGCCCTTTCTCATCAGCATCATAGTTATCGCCTCTAAAAATACCATCAGATTCTTAAACTTATTTCCTGGCGTATACCGAGTCAATTATTGTGATTAAAGCGCCACTTCATTTGGTAAGTCAAATTTTGTGACTAAAGCCTTTCTCATCAGGATCTGTCTCAATATCTTTATTTTGAAGGATAGTTATTGGCTCTAAAAAATATCATCAGATTCCTAGACTCATCCTGTCGTTTTCTACTGTTCATCGCTCCATTCGCGCATACGTTTGGTAGCCTACCTTTCTCATCAACTGTTTAGTATATCTAATTTGAAGAATAGTTATTGCTTCTAAAAATCAGAATCGTAGACGCATAATCTGGCTTTCCCTATACTGTTCGACGCACCGTTTAAGCATAGGGTAAGTTCTCCAGTGAATGAACAAATCCAGTGAACGAACAAAATACAAGTTTTTTTTGTAAAATAAGTTTTCTGTACATTTCTACTACGCGCTATATTTTTTTTTCGGGTAGGAATATTATTTGACAAATTCTGGCAGCATTCACATCTACTCATATGCATCAGTGTCCAAATGGCGATGATCTAAAGTGGGCACGTTGCGCCGGTTCGTTTTTTATATGGAGGTGTTATAAGGATTGAGGTAAGCTTACGTTGTGTTTAATGTGTTATTGTGTGCGTTTCGTGCATCTCCCAGGTACAGTGAGTGTTTTTTTGAAACCGGAAGGTTATGATCATGCTATTAAAGTATAGTTTAATGTGATTTCATTTCAAATAGTGGTTTTTAATCCAGTGTTCTATAACTAGAACTCAAAATGGCTTAAAACCTAGTGACCGAACGGGGGAGTTCATTCACTGGAATTGCGTGATTTATTGTTTGTTCCATATCTGACGTTTTAGTAGTTGTAATAAGATTTGGTTTTCTACGAATTTAATAGAAATGTGCTGTCTAGCAAAGGGCCAGTGTTCGAACTATACTTGGTATATTATATTTTTAATGAACTACCTCAAACACAGTTAGTTCATTAATTGGATTGTGAAAACCAATGAATGAACTAAATCATTTATTTTGTATTTTGTCTGGTTTTAAGTCATGGAAAGGTAAAAAAAAAAACATATAAAGGATTCTAATATGACCAAGAATCTCTCAACAAACCTCTAAAAGCTGTTGCAACTAGTGAACTATCAAGTGATAGTTTTAATATCTCAAAATCAACGCTATTTAAATCACCGAAATTGTTCAAATTTATGCTACTGAAGAAACAAACATCTTTTGTTAATCAACGGATCTTTGGTTAATCAAAAGTATTTAAGTGCTATAATTGATATGCAGAATGAGCTCAGTTTACTTTTTAGCGAAAGCGACATATAAGGTCACTCTTCAATGGTAACGGAAGACTTAATTGAACCTTCCTAGAATACGCAGAAATTTAAAAAAAAGTAATTGATGTCTTGAAGTAACTAGTGAACTTGATAGTTCACTAGTTGCAACAGCTTTTAGAGGTTTGTCGAGAGATTCTTGGTCATATTAGAATCCTTTATATGTTTTTTTTTTACCTTTCCATGACTTAAAACCAGACAAAATACAAAATAAATGATTTAGTTCATTCATTGGTTTTCACAATCCAATTAATGAACTAACTGTGTTTGAGGTAGTTCATTAAAAATATAATATACCAAGTATAGTTCGAACACTGGCCCTTTGCTAGACAGCACATTTCTATTAAATTCGTAGAAAACCAAATCTTATTACAACTACTAAAACGTCAGATATGGAACAAACAATAAATCACGCAATTCCAGTGAATGAACTCCCCCGTTCGGTCACTAGGTTTTAAGCCATTTTGAGTTCTAGTTATAGAACACTGGATTAAAAACCACTATTTGAAATGAAATCACATTAAACTATACTTTAATAGCATGATCATAACCTTCCGGTTTCAAAAAAACACTCACTGTACCTGGGAGATGCACGAAACGCACACAATAACACATTAAACACAACGTAAGCTTACCTCAATCCTTATAACACCTCCATATAAAAAACGAACCGGCGCAACGTGCCCACTTTAGATCATCGCCATTTGGACACTGATGCATATGAGTAGATGTGAATATTGTGAATGCTGCCAGAATTTGTCAAATAATATTCCTACCCGAAAAAAAAATATAGCGCGTAGTAGAAATGTACAGAAAACTTATTTTACAAAAAAAACTTGTATTTTGTTCGTTCACTGGATTTGTTCATTCACTGGAGAACTTACCCTATTTCGTCCATCAGTCTCAGTATTTTGAAGGATAGTTATTGCTCATAGGGAAATACCATCAGATACCTGGACTCATTTCCAAACGCATATCGTAAGTCAATTATTACAGCTAAAAGCCCTTTCACATTCTCTAACGCCCCGGCCACGACATTGGTCTAAGGCGACCAGCGGCGAGCGAATCCATGAGTTGGAGCGGGATGCCGTTATGGGTACGAGAGGGCGCACCATACGTTATCCGCTAAGCCGGTCGCCTTAGACCGATGTCGTGACCGCGGCGTAAGGCTGGTTCCTGTGTCACGCGGGCAATATGTATTGCCGTCCGCGCGGATGCCTCCGCGCCAGTCTGAAACGCGCCATTGATTTAATACATATTGCGGAGATATCCGCGCGGGCGGGTCCGCGTGACACAGGAACCAGTCTAATAGTGCAGTATTGTCCAGGCGTGGAGCTCAACTGTGGGATGGGAATAATCATATTATTAATCATCATTCACTGTCTGGTTGCACTGCTACGCTAGATAACTTGCTATATGAATGAGGAGCGCGTTTTCTCGTCAGAAGTCTCGAAGCACATATAATATCAGCGTCCGAACTTATTTCCTTGCCGATCTTAACCCGAAACATACGAGCCCATTTATATCACATTTATACTGTAGCCATCAGATATATCGGAGCTATCACGGTGCTCAAAAATATCTGAACATGCACTCTAAGGTCATGACAATAGAGGCCTGGGTGCTTAGATAAGTTGCCAATCGCTAACGCTTAATCGTCAATCGTAAACGAAAGGCAGCTAACTGTCTTTGTCGCACTAATATGAAAGAGTGACAGAGAGGGAAAACTACGATACGCTACTAAGCGTTAGGGATTTATCAACTTGGCTAAGCATCCTGCTCAGATATACATATATGAGCACCCTGGCTGCTATGTATCGCTGATGGGGACGCTGTACCTACCAGTTTCGTTGGTAGTGATCCTGCTGTAACTGGAACGTCCGGTTTAGAATCCTGTGGTTCTTAGCGCATTTATTTCATCATCATCAACAGCCTATGATAGTCCACTGCTGGACGTATCATATTCCTCTCCTTATAACTATGCGTATAGACGCATTAGGAGGTAAATGCCCATAATCGCCACGCTGGGCAAGCGGATTGGCGATCGCAGTAATGTTTCCACTATGATGTCGCTGCTGCCCATCATCAATATTTTATCAAATAATGGCCAGTGACACTTCAATCCCTTAGTCGACTCTTACGACACTCGGAGGAGGAGTTGGGGTGGTGACAAATGTATTCTTACTGCCGTCACCACACGGCCAACATTTACCCGGCCGGCATTTATTTACCTATACATAATGAACAGTTTCGAAATGTACCGAAACCGTGCAATGAGAAAAGCCTCTAAGAATCCACAATCCAAGAACAAAGCATTACTTAGCGATTAAAGCTTTAAAGGTTATAGTAATTAATTAGGCTGATAATAGCGTGTAGATAATTTAGTTGTTTTGGCTCTCATAAAGACAATTTTGCTACGACTAGGCTTTGCCAAGATTCAGGAAGGGGTTGACTGTTGGTATGAAAATATATAATTGAAATAAAGTCTTCAATAAGGTGGAAGTACTAGTACTGTACCAATACTCGTCATCATAGCTTGAGTTGCCATCGTGCATCGATAAGATAAAATCAACTATTAGGGCGTTTAAACGATGATAAATGTATGTGCCCTTAATGCTTCATATCCCAACTTTGAAATAATTAGCTTATATTTAAATTATTTGCATAATTTTAAGACAGGCTGACGTTTATTAGGACTGAGTGTTAATATTTTCAATGTCCCAATTCAAACGTGTACTGAAGTGCCATCTATTGGGACTGCCAGCAAAAGCACCTGACGTACAATGGAGTTGACTAAGAAAATTTCCAATTTTGAGAAATTTTGATATTGTCACCCTATAAAATAAATACTATTTAACAAAACTAACAAACTCCTCTCCCAAAACACATGACAATACTTTATGTAGATTTAAACAGATATTCTCTGTTAACATGTTGCGTACTAGTACTTCCACCTTAATATTAATGATATACTTGTACATTTGTGAAATATTAACTTGTTAAAAGTTTTTTTATATAAGGGGAAGTACTTATCTAATTGATGATGTTAAAAAGAGACGTCCACTTGCATTACTCGATACAAGTTTTTGGAAACTTTACCATCAGGCGATACGTTTGCTCGCTTGCCTCCTATTCCATAAAAAAAACGATTAAAAGCGAAGCCAAATATTTAGTGCAAAATATAGCTCTACACACTACACACAGTTAAACACTTCACTAATAATACATTTTTTTAATTGCTAAAATCAATCAAATTGTCTTATTGTTGAACTAGAGCTAAATGTACCAAATACAGCCCCATAATAATGTACCTTTACAGGCCCGTATCGTACTGTTACGATTACGATCAAAGTCTTATCAAATTGAGTTAATGAACCTATAGATTGAGTTAGCCAACAACCGATACCACATGTTATGAGACAGATTCTGTGTTACGAAGGCGGCGAGTTACTAGTGTATATTTAACTTGTTTTATAAATGAAGCCTTACATTTCCACAAGTTAAGTATTATGTATCGCGTAATCGCGTATTTTTTTCGCATAGTTTTGAGATGCGTCTTTATCGGTCTTTATAACATTTTGTTTTGGTGCTGTCTTAGTTAAGCCGAAATTAAATTGCCGCCATTTTTTCTGTCATTCATATGATTGCAATCAATATTATGCGCAATGCACCACCGCGCATGTTTCCCTAGGCTGGCTCGACCCGCCGTGCGAGAAACAACTCTAGCCCGTAGAGCTAAAGTGGAAAGTCTCTTGGATTCCTTCACCAGCCCAGATGACAGCGATGGTTTGTTAGGGACAGTACAGTGTGTATGTGAATCTTGTTGTGAACGCGGAATTTTGTAAAGTGTAACGTATTACAAGTGTCCGGATAAACTAATATCGTCTTCATTTACTTCTAAATACGTAATTATTCAGTTTCAGTGATCAAATAAGTTGCATTGAGCTGTGCTTACCGATTTTAAGTTGTTTTATTGAATTGCGTTTTTCGTTTGCTTAATTTAATGAGTGCTTAGGTGAAAAATGTATATTGATTGCGTATACCTACCTGTTAAAGCTAAGAGTGAGATTAGTGTCAAGGATGTTTTGGTAAAACCGGCGTGATGTACTTAAGTGTAATTTACCTGCGTGCGCAAGGTGGATTTATATTTTTTAGCTACGATTTAGAAAATACCATAAATCTTTGAAATATCTGAGAGTAACATGGCGTTACGAGAACGTAATAGATGCGTAGGATATTGTTTTATTGATATTTAAAATAAAATGATAGCAGTTAATTTATGAAATAGTAGAACGTACGCTAAGAAAAATATCAATGTAAATCATCTATTGCCTACCTAAGTAGGCCTCTGTTAGTATTAAAAAAAACTTACACAGAAAATATAAATAAACCGAGTGTAGCTCCAATTGTTATTATATTTTATTTTTAAATATTGCAAACAAAACAATACCATGTGCCTTATATAAACAATTAAACATTAGCAATAACTTAATTGACATCAGATATACACCGATCCAATTAACTACACCTAATAACAGTAATAATTATCATAGTTAAGTATGAATGCTAGAATATAAAAGAATTTATCCATAAAAGTAATACACATATGATTGAATGGAGTTGACATTCTTGTTCATAAAATTCAATAGCAAGGCCAACTAGAATATTGCTATGAGGAAGTATTCGTATTATCGGGCTTCAGTCAATTGCCGAGAAGTTATATAAAATAAAACCAATATCAGATAAGTGTATCTAAGTAGATATTAAGAGCAAGAGCACTTACTGCCGACCCGAGACTCCTATTTTTGGTTTATACTATAAAAAGTTTTCGCTAATTTGAAGGTTACATATTTTACAAATTCGATTGCCCGTTATATGTGTTTTACGGCTTAACATATAAGATTTTTTTTTAATAAATAAATATATGCAAATTATGTTAGGAAATAGATATTTCAGAAATCGATGTTGTTTATTTACCTAAAAAAATATTTTCCAAGTTCCCAACCCAAATTATTGGGAGAACAACAACGCACAAATAGTTATACATTTGAAGTACCTAGATACTTATCTATTTATTTAAATTTAGAAAGATAACAGTTTAAGAGGTCGTGTTATGTACAAGTAATCCAATAAGCGCGCGAGTTGTAAGTCATCGCGCCGGTTTACACGTAACATTGTATGATGCTACGTAACGTTACATATGACTACGACATTGTATTTGAGATACTTAGTAATTAATTAGTTACCCTTTTGGTAAATTACATTTATAAAAAACTTAATATCCACAGGATATCGTAATAGAGAATCTCTCAGATAGAGAACTTCTTACCTACCATTTAATATATAAACTATAACAACAAGGTATAAATGTAATAGGTACGCGGAAATTACCAGTTTACGAGGATGTATGAAGCAGCCCACACCTAAGATTGCGTGAATGCCGATATCAAATAGATTTTTTAAATATGATACCTAGATATACGTACTGATTAACTACAAATTACATTTGTTTTTACCTACCCAAAATCCAGAAAAAAAAATTGTTATTCCAATGACTCGATCCGGCTGTCCTAAAGACTTCTAAAGCTAATTACTAATAAAAAAATAATTCATTTTCTAAGATAATCTTCAGTAAAAAAGCGTGTATTCCCTTACAAAAGGTCAGCGACACAATTGCGACCTCGCTCGTTTCCATGGGAGACTTTAATCGCCTACGATAAGGCGATCCGTTTGCTCGTTTACCTTCAGTTGTGCAAATCTTTTTGCACAACAAAACATTTTCAAAACTGGGAACTTTATGGTTAATGCTTTGGTTTACCAGTCTTTGGGCTAAAATAAATAGTAACTGAATAGAAAAAAGGTGGTATAAAAACATATTTCAATTCATATAAATATTAAATAATGCCGTGTTTTACCTAATACCTTCCGGTTAATTTAAAAATACAGCGTGTGTATTTGATACGGGCGAATATTTTAGTGGCGATTACATTACACCTAATTAACATCAAAATTTAACGAAATGATTATTTCGTACGATTCGTAGGATCAGATACTAGAGCTGAATTAACTAGGTTTACTTTTCCGCACTAAAATAGTTTTTTAAGTGCTACTTAACATTATTTTGACTTCTACGGAGGTTTTTTGGCATTACCGCTACGTAGGGAATACCTGCTACGCTCTACGGCGTAGCGCTACGAAATAGTCCAGCGGCGAGTGGGTGCAGTTACAAGACATTCTTATAACGTATCCATTGGCTTTTTTTAATTTGGTAACTTTTTTGCAGCTGCTGTTTTTAAGATTAGATTATTTTACTCATACATTGCGGCTCGATATTATAGAGCGTTAGAGTCATCGCATCGCGCAGCCAGTAGGTTGTTTGCCTGGGGAAAACCCACTGGACTCACCCAGACCAGCTTACAGTAGCTTGCGGCCTTGAAAAAAATATTTGTTATTGGTCAAATATCTATTACAAGAAAAGGGGAATGTAATGTATTTCTGGTTTGTGCAGCTTTGTGTGATATAGTGTAATAAGATTTACGTACGAGTTCTCGTTCCTGATCCAATTGATGGCATCTCCAATGGTTTGTCATTATTATAGAAATGATAGATCGATGTCATTCTGTACTTAGGTATCGAGCATTGGGGCGTTTACCTTATTAATCAAAATAATAATTATTATTATATGTTTTTTTTAGCTACAGCTCAATAAGCTCTTCCAGTTAAATCCATTAGTTCTGTTAAATTAAATATTATAAAATAACAATTCGACGCAAAATGTGCCGGTAAAATATAGTCGGTTAAATAATGGTCGTTATCTTCTCAAGTTTGGACAAACTCGGAGTGAGTGAAAATAGTGTACATAAAATACCAAGTCATTAGTCGCCTGAGAAGAATATTTAGGTAAGTTAATTAGGAAAATGTAGCTTATAATAATTGTATGATTATTTAGTTATACTTACTATTAAGACTAGGGCAGTGAATTTTAAGTTTTGAGCGGTCGAATCGAAATCTCTATATAAATAACAATAGGAACATCGATTGATTTAAATTTGAGCGACAAGTTTCTAAATTACTATCGCTAATGTTGCTATCTAATATTAAACATTTCTTATTTGTTATTCTTGATTTGTTGGGAATAACATCTACCGCTCGAAATAAAAAATAAACACCTGTCTGGTCAGCTTTACTTAATATCGATATTTTAAATGACTTTATCTCAAGCAGACCGATTAATAGAGTCTAATAAAACGTAATCGGTTTTTAACTAACATTGCTATTTGAACAGTTCAATTGAAATAACGATATTTTTATAGCTTTATCATAGCCTGATTCAAACAAAGTCCGAAAGTACTTAACGATAAAATTGAAGTTGTTAATTGAGTAGTTTGGTTCCTTTTAAATTAGATAATGTACTACAAGTCTTTAGTAGCAATTAATTTTGAGATGAGCCGATGTAAAGTCAACCGAATGGAACCCTAGCACACTAAAAACGATGTCAAAGTGATGCAATAAATCAAATTGTAAGAAATCTCTTAATACTTGTCATAATGACCTGACATCGGAATTCTGGTAGCATTTTTGAGCTGTCATAGGGACTTCTCGTTTATCGACTACCGATCATAAATGTGTATATCGATAAACGCAGAATACAATGTAAAATAATTATGATTACAAATCGAAGTAAACAACAGGCGGTCTTATCGCTAATAAGCGATCGCTTTTAGATAACCTTTGAATACCAACTTTTAGGAAATTATAAATAGAAATTAAAATAATAATATTTTATTAAGCCTTATTAATATTTGTAGCTTTCTTATGGCTATTAAACATTTTTCGGAAAAAAATACTACAAGAATTGCTACTTAACATTTTCAGCCACTCAAAAGTTATCTAAACGAGTTCGCTTATGAGCGATAAGACCGCCTATTGTTAACTTCTACTTGTAATCATAACTATTTTACATTGTATTTATCGATATAAATCTGTATAATCGGTAGTCGATAAACGAGAAGTCCCTATGACAGCTCAAAAATGCTACCAGAATTCCGATGTCTGATAATGACAAGGTTATAAGTATAGTGGCCTAGGTTTCGAATTGGTTGAGCAAGTACTATGTTTGACCGGTTTATTCCCACCTGTTACCACCCATCTGACACCAATGGTAACAACTGGGAATTAAAATACCTGGGATTTATTTTTCCCGGTAATTACCACCAAATATTTTAGTGGTAACAAGTGTGAAAAATATTCCCAGTACTTACCACCAAGTACCTACTCAAGTCTAGTGGTAGTGATTGTTACCACTGGTGTCAGATTGGTGGTAACACGTAGGAATGACCCGTTTGACCAAAGAGAGACAGAGCCGTGGCGACTGCCTGGTGGTTAACATTAATGGTGCGGCTCCACTGAGGCGGAGAGGATCAGAGATGTGCAAAATTGACCGATTACATTCTTCAAATTCAAAATTCGAAACACTGTCATGCGGTCTTATTGGCCAATTTTGCACCACTCCACTCCTCTCCGCCTCAGTGGAGCCGCACCCTAAAAGTGCATTCAGACCGAACGAGTATTCGCTATTCTATCCCCCACTCTACGAAATCAACGAATCACGTTTTGTGTAACGATCGAATTTCGTAGAGTAGGGGGTTAGAATAGCGAATACTCGTTTGGTCTGAATGCACCTTTACATGCAATGCATGTGATGCATGTTCTTAAATCTGTGCCTAGCCAACCCAGTACCCAGCGTAGAGATACGTACCGACAGATTGACAAAAAAAGAGTAGAAATTATAAAGTAGCAATGCTGTAGTATCGTCCTTTTTAAATGAATCTGAAGAATACGGGACAACGTTGCCACCACTTTTTAATTCTACTTATTTTGGTCAGATTTTACGTGTATAAATATCTCTTACGATTATTTTAAATAAAGTAGCGTGTACCGTTGTCCCGGACAATTCCGAAATTTTGAAAATTGTTAGATTTTGGGGTGTTATTTAATGCAACGAATCAAAATAATTAATTATAAGATTTACCGCACAGAAAAAACTATAAAACGAAAAAAAATTGTTTTATTTAATAAATTCAAAATAAGTGTAGATAAAATTATGTGACTTGTAGGAGGCACCTTAATTCATCATGTCACTATTTCGACGTGATCACGTACTTTTGATTTTGATGTTATAAATGAATGATGATAATGACTGTTATCCCTCTGACCTTATAATAGGGCTTAACGATTATATACTAATATCGCAAATGTTCTAATAATACGGCAATTAAAGTAAGTTAAACCCTATTATTGGTTATTTTTAATAGCATGAGTAGTAGGGATTCGCCGTTTCTGCCCCCGGTTTTGGGCGGGCTTATGTACTGCCCCGCCCACAATCATGGCCGCCAAAACTAAAAAAAAAAAAAAAAAAAAAAAAAAAAAAAAAAAAAAAAAAAAAAAAACAAATACCCCCCCACTTGGAGCGTTTGGGAGTGGTCCCAGCTATGTAAAATGGCGCCTTCTGTCTTTTATATCGTGGTCTACTGCTACAATGCACCGCACCAATAAAACCTTTCTCGACTCTCCATTGTTCTCCGGAAAGGGATCGATCCATTGTCTCACATCTACCTGGTCAAACGGTCGGCCAAACAGGACGCCTGTTCCTTTTTGATGTTTAAATTATATACTGCTGCGATTTGTCAATGGCATCTACATATAAGCAAATACCTAACAAGTGGGCGGGTATATAACTATGTACGTACATACAATTTCTTCAAACGGGTAGTATTTAAAGGTATAACAAAAAAAACCCCTAACCTAACTCTAATATTCAGTAGGGGAGCAAAAACGATGTGTACATTGTTTGTTAGGTGATTCATTATTTCCGTGTTTACTTTATGCAAAGTGAACAATGACGTAGGTAAATTTATTACGCTATTATATGTATTGTTCATTATTGCTTTTGGCTCATACATTTCAAAACTATTGCTACCATTGTGTGTGGTCAAATAAATATTCAAAGAAATAGTCAATTGTTTGGAATTTATTATACACTATTCCATTATTTAAAAAATGTACAAGCTTCGACAGGTTCAAATTGAGTACGGTGACTTTACTTCATACTTGTGTAATTATAATTGCCGATTTCTAAGAATGAACTTTTGGGTAAGACTCACCATTTTTCAATAGTCTTAACGTCATATATTTAAGGCTCATTACTAAACTGCCACAAGTTTATTATAAGAAATCGCCAACTGTATGTATCAACACAACCTACAAGTTTGAACAGGTTAATATTAGGAAATAAATACATGCCTATTATTCTGTTTCTGGTAAGCTTTCAAACCTTTGTTAAAACGAATAGTTTTTTCATGTTTTCGCTATTGATGAAATAATTTATTCAAGTTTAAGCATCTTGGTGTACCGAGCGAGTTCCGACTGGTTTTTATTGGGTATACTTACTATTCTAGTCAAATTGAACCTGTTAGAACAAGATGCATCGAACAGCAACGGTATATTTTTTATTACATACCTATTATCCTGTTTCTGGGAAGCTTTCAAATCTTTGTTAAAAGTAATAGTTTTTTCATGTTTTCACTTTTGAAGAGATCATTTATTCAGGTATTCTTGGTGTACCGAGCAAGTTTCGACTGGTTTTTATTGTGTATACTTACTATTACAGTCAAATGGAACCTGTTAAAACCAGATGCATGGAACAGCAACGGTATATTTTTTATAACTTTGGGATTCGTATAAAAGCGTTCTCTCAGTGCCTTTACTTAAATAGTCTCTCAGTGTCTACAGACTGGTGTACCGGCAGTCAGATAATATCAGTGTATTAGTGAAGTGTTGTGATCAAATCATCTTCATAATGGATGTAAGTATGTAAATGAAGTGTTTATATTACAGTAATAATTAGTTTTACTCAAGTGTTTGTTGTCTTTTGACTATTTAAATGTGAAATAAATTGTTTAATTTCTTTGAAAATACTTTCAAAAACTATCAATAAGTGCTTATATTACAGTAATTATTATTTTTACTCAAGTGTTTGTCGTCTTTTGACTATTTGTTTTAATAGTTGTGAAATAAATTTATATACTTTGTTTCAGTTCTCTGAAAATACTTTCAAAAATTACTACTACCCCGAAAATCAAGAAGCATCCTCCGATGAAGAGGGTACGGTGGGGTTAAAAATAAAACAGGCGATTGCAAGGAAGAGACAAGCAAACAGCATAGATGGTTTTTTCGAGAGACCTAAGAAGAAAACTAAGGCATCGAAAAGATCATCGAATGTGTCTCAGAGTACCACCGATGGGGTGGCGTATTTGTCTTCGGGAAAAGACGACGGAGCATACGCTTCCCATCTAATCAAAATAGAAGTATACGACATCGAAAAAATCCGAAACATTGCGCCTGCGGAACATTGGAAGCATTGTGATGTGAGACTTAAATATTACACCTGCAATGAGGATGATTCCAATCTACAAAGTGCCCGTGATGTGATTTTTAATATAACAAAAGAAATAGCTTCTAAGGAAAACTGCGTGAAATACTTTATAGACACTGATAAGAATAAATAAATAGTTAGTTTGTAAGTTAAATTGTTAAGTTAAACTGTAAGTAGTGCATTTGTAATAGTTTTGTTAACTAGAAAATAAGTAATGTCTTATATTATATAACTCATGGTTTTTGCATTTTATGTACACCTTTTTAATATGTCCTTTCTACGTTTGTAAATAGCTATATTATGCACTACATTTTTGTACTTTGAATATATTCAATTTGTTGTAGTAATTACATTGTTATAAATAAAACGAAGGTTGTTTTTATTTGCATATTTTATTCATAAAAATTGATTGAAACATAGTGTCCAATACTAAATCATTACATAAAGAATTTTTAGTAAACTGACTTATAAAGTCATACATTGATTTGCCCTGAAACTTAAAATAAAGATACACCAGACAATATTCTCCACAAACGGAGGTAAAATGGTTTTGAAGGCTTTGGTTGTTATAAAACCACATCTTAGTGTTCCTTTTTAAAAATAACAAATGATTACCAGTAGGTTTTCTACCAAAACTGTCAAAGTATTCACCTACACCGTTATCATCAATGTGCATAGCCACCCAATGAGAGCCTGGTTTTGAGTCAGGATCCAAATTACTTATGATGAATACAGGTAAATTAGTCCAAATGGGAATTTTGTTTGCAGCAAAAACATTAAATTCAAACAATGGGTTCAATTTCTTCATACAACGTTGAATTTCATTAGTATCCATAATAAAAAAAATGTGGCTTTAACAATGGTGTTCTAAACAATGATCACACCAAAGTAAAGTAAATGAATGCAGATCAATGTATTTATAGGATTATTAACTGTTGTAATCTACAGATATATCACGATTTTTGTTTATCTCAATAATATTATCGAATTCTGCATACACAATACAATTAATGGTGCTAGTTAGAGCCGAATCAAACCGTACTTCTATGCGTACACTTCCATGTCTTACAAGGTTCCAGTGTGAAGTTGAACTAGCAGATAAATCAGGGGTTAAATCAAAACATAACAATGAATAACCTCCCCCATAATTTGTTCTGCTTATTGCATTACCCTCGTTGTGGAAATGAATACCAGTTCCAGAAAATAAGGTGTGATATATTGTTGCAATCTTACCCGAACTAAATGACGGTTGTAATGTTTTAGAGGGAATTTCATGACCATCAACAAACAAACTAAATGAATTCATATTATAATGTTGAAAATTAAATGGATTCAAAGCTAAATTACCGTTAAAAGCCGAATTTGATACAAATCCAATAATACATCTTTTTGGGATTTGACCAAGAAATATATTATCCAATGTTTTTCCCTGTACCCCTGTTGGTATTGTAATAACTTTAACTTCTGCTCTCGTAATGGGGTACTTGGCAGTAGTTGTTGCTAATACTTTTTGATGGGCTAATAAAACGCTAGGGTTGATTCTTGTTCGTCTTACAATCAGACTAGCATCCATTATTTGTACTTTAAATTTTTTATCTTGATGACAAATAAGATTAAACGATTCTTTTGATCGTACCAACTTAATACGCAATTCAACACCATTGATCAAAAATTTTTCCTGATTAAATATATCACCATGCAAATGTCCGATCATTTCCACTTCTTTACTTTCCTTGATAAATTCTAGCCTTTTATGAAATCCTTTATTATTGGCGTCAACGGTATCCATGTAATTTGGGGTATCCTCATACCACAATCCGCAAGTAAGATGAGTTTCTTTGGCTGCTGGTCCATAATTGAGAAGATTTTCCATATAAGCTCGGTAAGCATATGTATTGTTTGGGGGAGATATGAGTTTTTGATTTAAATATACATCGAGTTGGTTAAAAAGAGAGTGTAACCAGTTATTTGTAGGCCCAACTGCAGCATCTGCTTTGATCCTTGTACCATCTTGATTTAATACTTTAGCAGATATGTGTATCATTGTGTGTGATAGATCAATGTAGTCATCTCCTGATCCAGGTACTTGAAATTCAATGGGACCATCATCGCTTAACGATGAAATTGGTTTGTAATGAATCCATTGTCCGCTTTCAATGCTTGTTTGAGTGGATGGAAGGGCAAATAAATCTAATTCAGATTTCACACATTCACATGAATGACTGTGTAAAAATGACATTTTTTAATTTGAAAATATATCGTTATTTTTATTAGTTTTGTTACTTCCTCTTCGTCGTGTTGCTTTTAAAGAAATGAGTGGTTCTCTTCTTTTATTCGACATTTTATACCCAGATCCTGACATGAGCGAATCAATTTTTTCATCA
This sequence comes from Thaumatotibia leucotreta, assembly GCA_025490895.1. Lineage (NCBI taxonomy): Eukaryota > Metazoa > Arthropoda > Insecta > Lepidoptera > Tortricidae > Thaumatotibia > Thaumatotibia leucotreta. The sequence goes on from JALPQI010031079.1 coordinate 49,843, forward strand.
GCCTTTCTTTTTAAGTTAGCACTTGCTTCCTTGAATCGTGATTTAATTGAACTGTCCATTGGACGAGAATTTACCATGTCCGATAACAACCCAACTCCCGCTCCTAAAGTTTCTTTTCCGATGGTTTTTAAGCCACTAGATAGCAACGGAAGCACTGATCGGAATAACCCACCTAAAAAACTACCTATGCCATGTCCTCGTTGATATGGAACTCCCTTATAAACGATTCCTATTCCGGAACCAGCTTGGTGGGAATAATAATGTTGATAGGGACAAGAAATCGACGATCTGTTGTAAATCATTTTACTCGTTGAAAGTGAAGTTTCACACAGGAAGATCCAAATTGAAATGGTACCCTGGCACCAGTCGTTGTCCTTATATCTATTTCAATGGTATCAAACTCTCTTCGTAAAACTGGTACATAATGAGCAGGTGAGAAAATATGTGTTTTATGAGCTCCATAAATGAACTTAGTTGGATCTAATGGTATAATCCTGAGCAATGAAGTAATAACATCCCCCACTACTTGTGGTTGAATTATATCAGTGTAAACAAATATTTGAGAAGGTAAACCTAAATACAAATTTGCAGGGGTTTTTCCTAATGCAATATGTTTCAAATTTGTTCTTGGTTTGAAACCCAACTGAAGGCTTAGTATCGGACTTGTTGAAATAGAAGTAATTTCATTATTTGTTATTGATACCCCAACTAGTTTTGTTAATTTATCGCACCGAAACTTCACATTATTTTTTAATTGAGGGTTTTCATTGAACGCCTGAAGCAAATGATCCATATTATCATAAGTAGTAGCAGGTATATGGGTTTTAATATCTACTGTTTTTGAAGTCTTGTTAGCGGGGTTTATTAAGGTTTTCTTTATGTAAATAATATTTTCATGTTCTTGAACATTATACATGGAACAGGGGTATTGAAATTCTACCAACCCAACTAGCCACTCTCCATCCAATTTAATAGTCTTAGGTAGTTTGGTTAAAAAATGTGCAGTTGTGTTATCCGTGTAGTAGTCTGATGAGCTATTACTTAACAATGTTAAATAAAAACTGTTATCACTCATATTTTCTGTAAGTTTGATTCTGGTATCCAAGAATTAAATTTATTGGGATAACCTTGCCACTTCACTAGTATTTCCTTTCTGCCAGCAACTCGGCGTGAGCGTATTATTTTATCAATTTTATACTCTTTGGTGGGGAGGTATGTTACTTTTTGTAATTCATTAGAATAAAATGTACCAATGATAGGTTCATCTTCCAAATCCCTTAAAGTATACACAAACCGCGGTGATCTTTTTATAATCGAATTGATAATAAATATTTCATCACTCCAATTGCTTTCATAACCTTTTTGAAATACATGTTTATATTTAGTGATCCTAACATGGTCACCTACATTTAGTTGCTTATTTTCTATTGAAAGTTGCCTATCTTTTTTGCGATCATACAAGTTACTCCAAACAGTCATAATATTATTAGAGTTAACATCAACTGGACGCATTTTAATGCTAGAATGATAGCTGTGGTTATAAGAATGAAGAAGATCTTGTAGAATATTAGTGTAATTATATGTATTGTTATGAGTAAAGTAACGCCACATTTTCATTTTAAGAGTCCTTTGAAACCTTTCCACTATACTTGCTTTTATGTCGGGGTTATTGGTGGTATAATAATTTATATTTTTACTCTTAAAGTAATCTCGAACTACCTTTGAAACAAATTCTGTACCTTTGTCGGATTGTATGTGACGTGGAACAGAGTTGGCTTCAATAAATATGCTTTCAAAACATTGTTTAACTGTTGATGAATCTTTCTTCTGCATAGCTCTTGCAAAAGCATATTTACTGAACACATCAATAACACAAAGAATATATTTGTACCCATCATTGTATTGACTGTAAGTACTCATATCACTTAAATCAGCTTGCCAAAGTTCATTAAAATTAGACAAGATGTATTTATTTCTAGCAAATCGTCTATGAACAGGTTTATGTAATGTATAAGTATCTTGAGATTGTAACCAATTTTTCACATCTTCTTTTTTCAATTGTCCCTTCATCTCCCTCATTAAACTATTCAAACTGCTATATCCAGCCGGATTAGAGACATCGTAGTAGATTCTATTAATATTTAATAGGGGGTCCATTTTTCCCACTCTATTTTCTTTCTTGAACGCTTATGTGACTGTGTAGTAACAGGGGTAGACGTTTTATTCTCTTTATCTGGTAAGGATCTCGATTTTTCAGAAGTGGATGGCGCAAAGTGATCAATTATGGGAGTGCCTTCAATAAATTTCAAATTTGTTGGATTACCTATGCATGATCTAGGAACTTTAATATCTCTTAAAAGTGCAGTGAACTCTTCCCATCCAATTGGCTTAGGACGCTTAAGACATCTAACCGTATCGCTTACCAAATCAATAATATTACTGTTTTGAATGGTTCGATTGTTTATAACAACTTCTCCAGTTGGTTTCCACCATATTTTCGGTCTATTTAAAACAATGCTATCTAACAAAGTCCGAGTTTTCTTTTCATAAGATTTAGGTAATACTGCTAATATTTTTGATGGTGTAAATGATATCGATTCATTATTTATCTCACCAGGTGGTGTATTAAACGACGATGGACTAGCTGTTTCAGTTACATCTCCAGTAACTGATTCATTATTTTCAATGTCCTCCTTTTTATTTACTTCCGATTTTATAACATCATTATTTTCATCGTTGAATTGATTAACCCCCTCCATCACAATAGGAATCTTAAACGGTTTTCGATCCGTTTCTGTAAAATGTAGAAATCGTTGCAAAGCTTGTGAATATAAAATCCATTTTTCACGGTCATTTATTTTACTTTTAAGGATTTTTTGCATCTCACCATCTAGCCTAGATGCTGTATTTTCAAGTGTACTATCATTGCGTTTTAATCTTTCAATAAAATCCGATTCAACCAATAACATTTTTTTTGTGTTTTCCATTTTGTTTATGAGAACGAATTCACTAAGGCACTTAAAACTGCACCTAAAATAATAGGTAAAAATGCACCACCCTTTTGAATAATAACAGTTTTTCTCAGTTTATGTTTTCCTTTAGAAACTAATTTTCTTAATGTATCTTTATATTTTTTTAATTTTGACTTTTCTTTTTTTTCTAGCGGAATTTTTCCATTTAGCACGTTATAAATACATTCGCAAATAATGTTAATCTCGTCATCATCGCAAGATTTAAGTAGTGCTGTACGATATTTTGGTTTAAGCAATTGCAAGGCTTCAAGTAAGTGTTTATATGTGTTAACTCTTGCATGCATTATGAAGAACTGACTAAAATATGTTGATTCTTATCATATTTAAACCCTTTTTTGGGTACATACACTGTGCAGTGTCCATCAAACGGAAATATTTTTGTCTTGAAACGACACATGTCATTTGTATTTTGTTTTAGATCAATCATTAGGTAACCATGAGCATCCTTAGTAGCATCTTTGTAAGCTTCATCAACGAATTTCGAGTTTTCTGGGTAAACTTGTCGTGACAGGTACCGTATTTGAGTTTTATCCCTGGGATTCTTAAAAAATATAATGTAACTTGTATTCAATGATATATCACGTTGTCCTCTCCCCTGATGAAATATATTCTGTGTAATGTAAAATACACTTAGGTTTCTATGATGACTACCTTTTGTAAAAATGTCAACGATCCGACCATCGGATTCTCTCATCAAATCATCTATAATAAGAAGTTTAGGCTTCTTACCATCAAAGATAGAAAAATCTGGTATTCCTTGGCTATAATTTACATTTTCCAGATTATAAAGAGGTTGCATTTCATCATAACACCAAATAATTTCATCATATTCAATGTTGCATATCTCTTTGGAATTATTCAAAAAGTTTGTGACAAATTGAGTTTTACCACACCCACTCGGGCCTGCAACAATAGCAGTAAAAGGATGACAAAAATGAATCATTATGAAATATTCGAAAAAATGTGTGTTGTTATGAAAACAGACGAACATTAAATGGTGCTATTCTTTAACTCGATTGGTTTTTAAACATTTCAATTTTTAACGTTATGTTTATGGATTAACTTTTTTAAGATTTATTAAACAAATAATACTACTAAAATAAAATAAAAAGTTGTTTGTTTTGGTTTGCACACATATATTTTATTTCTGTTGGCTGATAAGAAACACTGACAAAAACCCATCAAGGCTTTTGATTAAACTTAAATTTAACATGAAATAAAACTGGCAATCATTACAAAATTCAGTCTTATTTTCTATAATTGTAACAAATTAAAGTTTTGTTTTATAATTTTTACAAGTTATTTTTACAATATCCTTAGACCATAAAATATACTTACAACTACAGTTGACATTACTAGTATGTACATTTGACAAATTAACATTATACCTTAAAATATATTTACAACTATTGTGACCAGTATGTGCATACAATGTACAAAAAACAATGATAGAATTGCAATGTTCTGTGATAATGACAATACAATATTGTAAATTTAAAATTACTGTGGTATTTTATAATGACCCCACGCAAGAGTATCGGTAGAATTTTCTAATAAGTAACGTTTTGTATCATTATGTGATAATGATACTTTATTTATTTGTTGTGTGAAAATAATATGCTTAATAGATTTAAATCTTCGCATTTGTGCATACTGTTCTTTTTTATTTAATAAACAGTTCTTGTAATTATCAACCGTAAATTTTTCAGTGACGCATTTATTTACACCTTTAGCTTTCGATGTGACACCATGTTTTTTGTCAGGTTTTTTTTCAACATCCATGGTATACATTTTAGACCGCAGACCTACAAATTCTTTGAAAATCCTACCGTTATTCTCATCCTTAAAAAATCCTAACCGCTTTTTATTAAGCAATGGTAAATGATATCGATTGTTAGGAGGATAGTCAGAGGTATCGAAATACGAGTTAACATCAGATTGTATGTCTCCATAATAGTCTTCAGTGAAAATTTGATAGACTAAACTGTCAGTGTCTGTGTAAAGTAATTTCAGATTGTTTTGGTACTTTGTTTTCATATAATCGTAATGAAATTTATACATTAATGTTTTAGATATATCTAAAATGCAAAATCCAAGGTAAATTGGTTTGTTGTAAAAAACCTTGGTTTTTTTCAGTTGAACAGCAACTAAATTTTCTGCAAATATTGATAAACTATGGAATTCTGGTTTCGCTATTAATGATTGCACTCCTTGAGATTTCCCTCTGTTTTCCCAATGATTTAACAACTTCACATCAACCCGTTTTAAAACATTCTCCATGGTTTTTCCAAATACTGAATTGTTCATAAGTTTGTAGAAATCCTTATCAAAGTCTGACGTAGCTTGCGATCGCATGCTAGTGTTTAAATCTATATACTTTTTTAACCATGGAGATTGATTGAATTTTAAAACTTTATGAATTTTAAGCAAACGTAAGCCTTTAGCTAAACACTGCTTAAGGTTCCTGTAATGTACCACGTAGTTTGTTTTATTATTAAGATTAGGTATCAATTTTTTTTCTTTTGTGTCACCTAAACAAATATTTTCGGGGCAAAATGGTAAATCAGAATGAGAGTCATGCAATTCCTGAGGATACTGTAAATCAACTTCCAATATGAAACCATGATCGTTATCGTCTGGAATATTAAAATCCGTATCTATATTGACCCATTCAAATCCACCAGTGGGGAGACATTGCGACATTGCCCAACCATAAAGGTTATTGGCATCGAAATACATCAGAAAAGAAGAAAGAATGGTTGGATCAAAATCATGCATGAATTTATTATTCGCTTTTGCGTATCTGTTGCTGCACTGAGATATACCTCCTCGAATATTATTAGCAATGAAAGTAATCTTGTCAATATCGGTCAAAAGTTCTAGTTTAATTTTTGTAACATACAACATTGCATCCCAGCTCAATCCTGGTGCAGTATAATAATGAGCAGGATCCAAACCATATGTTTTAATGCAAATATTTCTAAAATTCTCGAATACATCTGTTAGTAATAAGACGTCTGTTTTTAAATATAAATCTGAATAGTCACCCATATTTCGACATTTAAAATGATTCCATACATCAAGAGCATGATTATAATCGTCTTCTGATATATGGGTATCAGTCAAGGAGCTGTAGAATTTATCCCGAGGTGGAAGGTTAGTTAACATTAAAGAATTAAACGATATCATGTGTTCATATGGATAAACACCTTTTCGCATTAAACGCTGAACATCTTCTTCATTTGGGAAATTCAATTTCAGATCATGAAATTGTTCAAATGATAGATTTTCAGCCAGTTTTTCGAGACTACTAGACATGAATTTCAGAGAATCTACAAACCTCAACTTCATGATTCGGTTCTTAATTTTTAGAACTTTAGTGAAAGATATGTACTTTTCTTTGTTCTCTGGGATAAGTTCTATCTCACCGTCCTCAAAACCAAGACCATGTACTAAAAAGTGACTGTCATAATTGCTGAGGTTGTGGAAAAATACAGGGACAAAATCGGGGGATATGTATTTATTGCGACAGAGTTCGTGTGCAACCCCTTCGTAAGCACCTGTATACGAGTTGTATGAAATAACTTTATTGCCATTAAAAGCTCGATCACAGATATAACAACTTGTACACTGCGCAATATTTTCTTGGTCTGCTATCTTCAAGGGTAAAGGTGATTTTACAATTTTTTTGTTTCTGTAAATGACCTGTAAATCTTTTTTTATGAAATCCATAAATGTTCTAGAACAGTTTTCACCTTTGTAAGTTCTATAGATTGATAACTTATCATCATATGAACATTTTATATAATAACCAAAACTATAAACTTCATGTCTTTGAACATTAACAGTTGATGGTTTGTCGGAAGACGTAGGTAGATCGTTGGTATTAATAGGTTTTAAAAACGCTTCAAAGTCGCAGTATATTACGAATGGATGACGCAATTTACGTTCGTAATTATCGAAAGTAATTTCATTGGCTACAGCTGTGTCGTTAAACCAATTATTCGTTGTTTTATTCCCTAAAGGTAAATTCGTGCAAACATGGAAACAATCATTACTTTGGTGGTTTATTAAATTGGTATATGATGTAAAACTTGTTAAGCAACCATCGCATATATGAGCAGCATGTTGTCGGTGGGTCAATTGATTGGATACTAATCGAGATAAACTTTTAATAAGACAGTAATGATTAACACTACCATCGGTTATGTACAACAAGTTGACATGCTTATCTTTTTTACATTTTGTGAAATGTAGTGGACCTACAACAACATTAGATTTACTTTGAGAATTGTATTCTAATCCAAAGACGTTTACACTTATATCATTAAAATTCTCAAATTTATGAATGTCTGTCATTTTTATTGGAAAAGGGAGCCTTCCAAAGTTCAATTTATCTTTATGTTCTTTGTATGCGCTGACAGTATATGCACGATTACTGTTTAGGGGTGGGTATAATCCTGACAAAACGGCCCACCGAAAACATTCATGATCGTTATTTTGAACGTTAATTACCGCCTTTTTCTTTTTAATATCACGTGGTAAATCGATATATGAAGAACCACGCAATGGATTATATTTGTTTACATTGATATCTAAATGAATAACTTTGACTAAACTCCATCCGCTATCTTTTTTTTCAAAGTTCGTTAATCTATTCGAAATTTCATTTAAAACACATGATAAAATAGCATTCTTGTCACTGCTAACGCTAACCACATTATTGCTTAATTGAAAATCGAATATATTTTTTAACTGTTTGGTTTCTTGAGTAAACAGAGCATTAACAATAAAATTAACTTTTAAGGCATTATGATTTGAAAGTGACTGGTCTAATATTGTGAATATGATGTCCTTATTTTTTTCTATAAATGTTTCGGGTCTTTCAAGGGATTGGTGATCAATTTCATTTGATAATATTCTGTAAGTAGCGATCCTATTTCTGAATGCATTTTCAATGAGTTGAACGTTAACAAACTCACTATGAAATGATTGCGGGGAGTTTTCTTTGTGTATTTTGCTATTTAAATGACTTGTTAAATATTTCGTTGATATGGAGACATTGCACACAGAACATTCAATACTATCATTATCTTTTGTACTTACATAATTATTGGTTGCTTGGGTTGTTGTGTCGGCATAACTGGTTGAAGGACGATCAGTGTAGCTCGTTGATGGGAGGTTAGTGTGACTACGACTTCTTTTCACAGGTTCATTTGTTTCATGAGCACGCCGCCGTTTTAATCCACGTCCAACTTGAGCGGAGCTATAAATAAAAACAAGAAAAATTAAACATAAAATACACAATACCTAAAACACAAGTTAATCAAGTTATGTATAATACTAACACTGTTCTGTTTTCACATCAAATAGTTTTGTTTGTTTACACAATGAACAGTACGCTTGCATAGGCAGTACTCCATCAATCACGTCCGTAGTAGGCGATATAGATTTTGTTCCATGGCCATTACATGGCGTGTAAAAAGGAATGATGTCTTGGTCATTTCTGAGAGAATAAGGTAAAACTCCCTCTAAATACCACTGACGTATATATTTGTGAAATCTACGCAGAATAAGGACTTTGTCTAAACTAGCAATTTCACTACGCGCTAGCCTAGGTCCAAGAAATAATGTGAATGCCATTATAAAATAAATTTACACGACACTTTGCTATCCGAAGTTACACCCAACAATGAATGATCTCAAAGGCAGGTAGCCCCATTTATATAAGAAAGGAGCATCCCCTTCCCTACTTCATTGATTGTAAAAAAAGGTTCATGTTCAAACTTGATTGTTTGTACACCCGATTTTGGTAACAGGTAATTGATGAACTCGTTGAAACTTGTACAAACATGAAATAAGTATAAAAACAATGCTTACGCTTCACGATGCAGCTGGCTTATAAGTTGACAGGTCTCGTACAGTTCATGGTCTTCCTCAACCTCCTCACAAAGTTGAATTAGATGAAGATCGTATACATCGCAGTTCAAGTTATCCATAGTGTGATTACTAGGCTATTATTATTTTTGAAGATACGTAGACTGTTTTAGAACAATGGTTTTGGAAAAACGGTTTAGTATTTCAACAAACGAAAGATGATGTGTCTTTGAAAACACAAAGAATTTACGTTTACACAATTATATTTAACAATTAACAAGTATTTTGTTTAGATTATCGAAAAATAGATGTTACTTCCATGACAACACAAAAGATATTGATCACTATTAATAGTGTTTAATATTTTTGAAGATAATTAGGCTGTTTAAACATAAGTAGCGTGGATTGGCTCACCAAAATGGAAGATATTCAAAGTACAAAAATGTAGTGCATAATATAGCTATTTACAAACGTAGAAAGGACATATTAAAAAGGTGTACATAAAATGCAAAAACCATGAGTTATATAATATAAGACATTACTTATTTTCTAGTTAACAAAACTATTACAAATGCACTACTTACAGTTTAACTTAACAATTTAACTTACAAACTAACTATTTATTTATTCTTATCAGTGTCTATAAAGTATTTCACGCAGTTTTCCTTAGAAGCTATTTCTTTTGTTATATTAAAAATCACATCACGGGCACTTTGTAGATTGGAATCATCCTCATTGCAGGTGTAATATTTAAGTCTCACATCACAATGCTTCCAATGTTCCGCAGGCGCAATGTTTCGGATTTTTTCGATGTCGTATACTTCTATTTTGATTAGATGGGAAGCGTATGCTCCGTCGTCTTTTCCCGAAGACAAATACGCCACCCCATCGGTGGTACTCTGAGACACATTCGATGATCTTTTCGATGCCTTAGTTTTCTTCTTAGGTCTCTCGAAAAAACCATCTATGCTGTTTGCTTGTCTCTTCCTTGCAATCGCCTGTTTTATTTTTAACCCCACCGTACCCTCTTCATCGGAGGATGCTTCTTGATTTTCGGGGTAGTAGTAATTTTTGAAAGTATTTTCAGAGAACTGAAACAAAGTATATAAATTTATTTCACAACTATTAAAACAAATAGTCAAAAGACGACAAACACTTGAGTAAAAATAATAATTACTGTAATATAAGCACTTATTGATAGTTTTTGAAAGTATTTTCAAAGAAATTAAACAATTTATTTCACATTTAAATAGTCAAAAGACAACAAACACTTGAGTAAAACTAATTATTACTG